>JACXSJ010000448.1:97281-194464 GCA_014851325.1 Pentalonia nigronervosa | reverse complement strand
CCCAGTTTATTTAGGGTTTCCTAGGGTGCACCACAAGACACGAGGAGGTGAACTTGCTCACACTCTTAAGCGCTTAAGCGCAATTTTAGTTTTAAGTTTGTGGGAGGGGCTATTATAATTTACACGTGTGTCTATGCCCTCCAGGCAGGGACTGATTGAATCATCGGGAATTAGGGAAATTTCCGATGGACTGTGTACTAAAGAATTATTAACTTGGCCGCTTATAGTTTAAGACTGTTTTTTTCTCATAGGTTTCTTGCATTTTTTCCTCATAGCTCAAGCATTGCAAAGCAATTAAGACAATAATCAATGTTAATAATGCATTTTTTATAATAGTATAATAACAAAAAATGAATAATGAGTAATAACTATTATTGCGTGTTTGTGAATGTTGTGTAGTTCTTAATAATTGTTAATAATATTCGTTATCATGCATATAATGAAACAATAATCACAATAAGGCAACATATTAATATAATTTTATAACTATTAATTTATTCTAGTATTTAAATTTATTTTAAAAAAAGGAAAGTTAGGTTATATATGCATTTTTTAAATTGTTAAATATTGAAATAGTAGTTCGGTTACAGAGAGGACTTATATTAGAATATTTAAATTTTATTTAAACTATTATTAACTAATATTATGATAAATAATGCTGTACAATATTGTTGCCTATTATTATGCCTAGTGCCTTCATAATATTTTTTAATAATCTATATACATAGTATTTGCCTCAAATACGGCCTGGTAGTGGGCCACTAAATATTGATTTTTCCGGGCCTGTCCAAAATCCCAATTCATTCCTGCCCCCAGGGATAAACAAATATAAAACATTTTAGGGGCTTACCCTCCTTCCCAGGCCTCCTAAATTTAATCTTATGTGACTCTTGGTTATTATTTTTTGTTTTATTATTCTGGCTTATACCAATTATTGGAAATTTGGGCGAGTGTAACAATTTTTTACATTTGAACTATATCATAGTCGATTGTCGGACCTGTATCTTAAAAGTGTTTAGCCGATTTAATGATGGTTCAAGAATCATTTTAAAATGTGTCTTCAATGATATAGGTGGGGGGCTGCGGACAAGTGTCTCCAGCCCCACCCTTAGTTTTTTTTGTTTTATGATTAAAATAAAGGCTTGCAAATTGTAGAAGTAGTCTTGCAAATTGTTGCTAATTAACTGCTAAATGTTGACTTGAAAAAAATATCAACATTTTGATTAGGTGAGGTTGGGGACATGTACATGATTTAATAGTCACCTACAGCTGTGGACCGAGAACGCACTCAGGCTATTTAATATAATTTTTCGTTAAAACTGTAGACTATAGAGGACATACTAGGACGGCAATTTAATATCTTTGTATATATATATACAGTAGATGCCGCATATAAGACTTACATAGGGATAAGTACAAAGTGAGTCTTTAACCGAGGCAAAATAGGAAAAAAAACACAAAAAATGTAACTAATTATTAACTTTATTTTACTACCTACTTTTCCTATTACATATTATATAATATAACCTACTATTAAATAATTATAAATATAAAGTATTTACAAACACATTATTAACTTTCATAGATTTTAAATTTTTTTAAATTTGAAATGCGATACCATTTGTTGTACACATATATTATATGGTATGATTAGAAACCAGTAATAAGTAATAACCAACAGTGGCGCTTACGTAGAGTACTAAGTAATGCAGTTGCATTGGTTTCCCGTGGCATCCGGGGCCTGTTTGAACTTCAAACCCCTAACAACAAAAAAACTATTCCTATATGGATTTGCAATATTTTTAAATTTATGTAAGAGAAACATGAGAACTGAAGAGCGTCGTAACAATTTTTTTAGTTTTAATGTCAAAAATTTAAAATTTGATGATACATTAAGGTTGGCAGCCTCAAGAATCTATGATTAATTTTGGGGTGGGACCCTTAAAATTATAGCTGCACTGGTTCGTGAAAACCTTTAGGTGCCACTGATAACCAACACAAAAGTTTTATTTCTACGAGTTTTCTTACGAAATTTGAGTCTTATAATCTATTTTTTAAATGTATTTGGATACGTCCGGAGTATTTCACGTGATTTTGAGTCTAATAAAATAATAAGCGACTGTGAACCTTATATCCGCGAGTCTTAATAATTCTTTATAAGCGGCGTTGTTTACTGTATTATATATTTGTCGATAAGAGTTCAAAAGCACCCCCAAACACCCCCCAAATTGCACCTATGCTTAGGACGCTGAAGTCGTCAAGAATTTTATAGAGGCACTAATGCACATTGATCAATTTTTGAAGTTTAAATGTGTATGTCAAATAGGAGCTCAAAAAATTATTACCTTGCGGTTTAAATGTTAGTTAGCTGCACGGCACTGGGCGATCTTAAACATTTTTTGTTGTTTTCGGATGAATAATATTATTCAAAATAAACGCATCCGCATTGTGACAGTATATTTTGTTGCGGTTGGTGTAGTATTGTATTAGGAACAGCTGTGTCAGTCAGTTCCAGATTGATTGATAAATGCCTCTCGCATTTAAAAAGTGTTCAAGTTCACGTTTAAAATTATAGCTGTGACATAAATTACGCGTGAGTGGAAATCGTAACACGTGAAATTCTACAGAAAAAAAAAATGAAAAAATCGTTGTTTTTGCAAAAATAATGCGACCGATAGTATTTCACGATTTCTTGCTTATATAGATGGATTTATATAAAAACTACTTGTGAGGGATGTATTGTACATAGTACGCGGAGATCGGTAAAAAAATAATAATTAAAAATTATTACCAAAAAAAAAAAAAACGAATAAAACATATATTATAATATATGTTGACGGTGTGCTTCGGAAACGTATGGACGCAAATCGCTTGAATGTCATAACAGCATGTCGTCACTATATATGAAACTTATACAATTCGCCTTTTATATATATTATTATAACTATATTGCTTGTACACCTGACGGTAAGTCGTATAAACGTTCCGGCGTGATTTCAATATAGGTAATATTGTTGTAAATAAATAAAAATATTTTAAATTTATGCAATTCAATGTTAACATTGCTGTAATGTTTATCAAACACCTCTAGGTAGCATGTTCGCTGGAGATAATGCTGACTGCCTCTTGATTGTCTTAACAGTTAATAGGTATACGCCCTCCATTCTCGTTATCAAACACAATATAAATTATTATAAATGTATGTAGATAGATATTATGTTTTCGATATTATTCGATAACCACATAAATAGAATGAAAAACATCTAAGTTCAAACAACTAGACCATTATTAATACGAAGGACCAACAGGAATGTTTGTTGGTTTCAAAATTAAAATAAAATTTTGTCAATTTATAAACGATCATACATTGTTAATCTCGTGAGAATTGAGGTTTCAAGTAAATCGAACAAATTATATTTGAAATTAAAATATTAAAATTTATATTTTTTTATTCATATATTTAAAAAAAAATTTAGAAACTATTTATAATATATCACGTATGCACGAAATGGTATGGCTAATGGCTATTATACATCGATAGATATTTATATTGTTTTCAATGTTTATCATTCAAAAAATCCCTCATCATTTACCCCTAGATTCTGACGGAAAAGATTATTCAAGATTACCGGAATTCCGATGTTTTAAGTACTATTGGAGTCACAATATCGCAGTCGTCGGGCGGTCGTAGATGCGCACCAAACTAGTTTTTTCGCAGATTATAGAATAGAACGCCAAAGAAAATCTCCTTGTACGGTATAATCGCACAACAATATTGCCGGTACAGGCATGTTACTATTATATATATATATATATATATACACACAGAACTCTCAACTCGCCCACCGCTTTTAAGATCCAAAACGCCAACGTCAATAATAATTATTCGTTTATTCATTCTTCACCACCGCTGTTCGTTGGTATAATTCTCATAACATAATTTACTTATTACTTATTACAGTGCTCGAAATTGATATAATAATAAGGTATTATAATTTATTATTACATAAGTTATTAGCTTTATTACTTAATTCGATATTACCTAATTGCCAGTGTCCTTGATTAGGTTCCACACAAAGTGGTCGTATTGATTGTGAGTTGTGGTAGTGGGGGGAAGGGTAAGTGTGTGATGGCAATGCGGCATCCCTTCACTTTTTAACTTTAGTTTTCCATCCCACCATCTATTTTATCAAAAAAATTGCATTCCTCTTTAAAAAATTATACTTTCAAGTTACATTTAAAGTACGCAACATACATTTAAAAATCATATTAATTTTATTTTTAAACATTAAATATAACAGTGTATAATATTGTTTTATGGTATACCAATTACCTTCCAATATATAAAAATATGGTTGTTTGAGGTATGGTTTTCGTTTAGAATTTATATTACACAGATCATAATAGTGCAGGTATTTGTCACAATACTCGTACTTTGTATAGCATAGCTATCGATATTCGATATTCTATAACATCTATTCAATAATCTATAATACAACAACCGTTGTAGTAGGTATGCTTTTTACACATCATTAAATTGAAAAGATATGTAATATAGGTAGTCGAGTTAATAATATTTCTTATCGATAAACAATTATTGTAACCTGCAAGACATAAAATTCTCTTAGATTCGTTGTGTACTCGTGATTCGTGTGGTATTCGAATTGCGGGTTCAGTATTGAAGCAAAGCGTTATCAATGACCGCAACACTTTTGTAGACGACTGCGTATATTACACATTATAAAATAAATATAACAATATTTTTTTTAACTATCTACATAATAAAGTAAAATAATATTGGAACAATTACAAATTTATAATTTAATGTATTCTACATAGATCAATGAAGATATTATACTTATATTTCTATATTACGCATTTATATTTTGTCCTTGTACACATACTAATAAAGGATAATGAAAAATATTTCATTTAACTAGGATTTTATGTACATTTTAATATTTTCAATTTTCATAAATTTTCAGGTCGATCCAGTAGATGTGCCAAGGATTTTCATGGAAGGCAATGCCGCTTTCATTGGCACAAAACATTTACATGG
Organism: Pentalonia nigronervosa; assembly: GCA_014851325.1. Classification (NCBI taxonomy): domain Eukaryota; kingdom Metazoa; phylum Arthropoda; class Insecta; order Hemiptera; family Aphididae; genus Pentalonia; species Pentalonia nigronervosa. Next base: position 189,405 of record JACXSJ010000448.1, on the reverse strand, counting down.
TACAATATTATGATTAAGAATATTGCTATTTTTCATTTTTTTAACGCGCTTATTGAAATTTATACGTAATTGTCTGTACAAATTGAATATTTTTTCTTTTCTAAATTATATAAAAAATATTCAATTATTTATAATCGATTAAAAAAAATGTTCAAAATATATAAAGTCGTATGTTTATATAAAAGTAAGACGTTTGAAAGTTCTGGATTTTCTTTAAAGTGTAGGTACACGAGAGTCAATAATAAATGTATGTTATACTATTTATTATTTTCAAGACAAACTAACAAGTATAGATTATCACAAGATTGTATAACGTGTGATCTTTTAAGTATGTATTATATACAAATAGTTAAATATTTATTAAGGGGCTGTACTCTTATGTATACTTCCTATAGTTATTATTAGTATATATTTATAGCATTGATCAGTGCGTGCTGTGTTGCTACTATTCCAGTAAGTTATTAAAAAACAAAAATAATTTAATGGAGCGTTTAAATTTGTTATACATTGTAAAGTTTATATAAAACTAGTGAATGTCAGATTGTGCAACAAAAATTTTTTATAATTCCATTCAGCTAAAAGTTAATACCGGTTTAGCTTATAATGTAGGTATAGGTAACTGCTAATTACCTATTTATTATCATTTTAAAATCGAGAATATAATCCAATTGTAATATAAACGCTTTCTATGCCAAAGTGCGTAGAACTAATGATATATACTTAACACTATATTATATTGTTATATAATATAAAATTGGCGTTCTAACAAAACACTGGTATCCAAGATATTAAAGTTTGTTATAAAAAAAGTTATTCAAAACAAGTCGTTTATTACTTATTATTCATTATTATACATCTATAATTAGGTATTGTAAATTATGAATATCAAACTATAAATACAAATAACGAATTTCTGTGAATGCCAGGAAGTATATTATAACTATATACTTATGTAAAGTCCTACATCGTTATTTGTTATATACTTATATACATTCTGGATTTACGTAACTATGTGTCCTACGAATATTTACCAATTAAAAACGATTGAATAACGCATATGCTATTTTCATATAACCTAAAAGTTTTAATTAGGAAATATTCGTGGGAGGGTACGTACGAAATAAAGACATATTGTGTCTTTAAGTAATAACGTTTTCCAATTCGAAAATCTCTTTATAGGTACCTACCTACCTGCTTATTTTATAGTTGTTATTATATCGTTGCTATTTTAGGTTATGTATTTACGCGTCTTACACAACCTAATAATAATCTAATATTCCAACTATACTACTTAAGAAAACAAAATATTAAATATTTTGCTCACATAAATATTCACAAATACAGACCTAACTGATAAAAAAATTGTACACTTAAAGAATGATCACACTTGCAATATCCAATATTGTTAATATGTTTATAAAGGATAATAAGTAGTCTAACTGCCAAATAGTGTCCAACTATATCTAAATGATAAAAAAAAAATATTTTATCACACTAAATTTATGTTGAATGTCTGTATATTCGAAACTCTAAATAATTATGTTTTGTAATAATATTCATTACCGTTGTTTGTTACAAATCGTCACATACTGCAAATATTATAGTGTTTAATTTATTATTTGACATTGAAAATATCAAATATATAAAAACAACCTATTTCTATTGTTATTAAAAAAATACTTAAATTGCAATAATTGCGAAATTTACTAACTATACCTAGTATGAATAATATGTTTGTTATGCCTTTTAAACAAATACATGCTTTTAATTTGAATATCTACTATTTTATATTTTGGGATAAGTTGAAGCGTGTGTTAATATATTAACAGTATTAATATTATAATTTCATTGTAATAACGCATATAGGCAAACTTATATACATATTTAGGTAAATTTTCTACTGTAATGTTGGTACCTATTGAATAACTATAAGTGCTATGTATAATTGAATGTGATATATAAATGGAATTACTTAGAATTAATGTACACAATTTTCAACAGTCAAAAACACCAAACGTATTTTATAATTAACTTGTACTGTACTATTGTAACTTTTAAATTTATTTATATCCTTAATCCTAGATACATATCTAATTGACTAGTATTTATTACTACTTGTAATAAAATACTGTATTAGTACTTGTATATTCTATACATATCTGTATTTTTAAAATCCAACAAAATTACTAAAAACGTAATTTTTTGTTTAAATATCTTATTTCTATCAAATTTTAACTTAAAATATCTATAAAAAAGAATTGAAGCTTAGTGTGGCACAATGGTTGCTTGCTATCACTAAGGCAGTAAAAGGTGTGTTGCGGTCAAGTATCGTCAGGCATCACTGACTTTCGAGGCTACAACACGATTCCAAAAATTTGTTTCTTTGTTTCTTCAATCAAGCATTTGTTCAAAATTTGATTTTTGGAATTTTCAAATACACTTAAACATCATATTTTCAAATTATTGAGATTTTTTTGTACTATTTAAGGAGTGTCCTGTGGAGACACAAAATTTTGTGGAAATTCATTTTTTCTACTAAAAATTATTTAGCGGTTAATTTTTTTGAAAATGTTGATGTATCAGAATCAAAATTCAAATAAGTAGTTTCTGAGCTATTTAACTTAGTGTACTAAAATAATAACTGGTATTAGGTCAATGATAATGGGTCTGTAAGATCACGAGGCTATGATGATTTGAATATTTTAATAAATAATATTAATCTATTAATATAAATAATTTGTAATAATGGTCCAAGTATGAAAAACACTAAATTCAATATTACATTTACTTTAATTTTTGTGAAACAATTTTTAAGGACTATTATTTTTAGTATAAACATTTTAATAACTGAGAAAATATTCGTTCGAAATTTCAATTAAATACATCAACATTTTCAAAAAAATGATCCACTAAATAATTTACAGTAAAATGAGAGGATTCTCATTTGAAAAACAGGAATTTGTATCATGATAAAAACACACCCATATTAGTACAAATTCAATATTTGAATTTATTTAAGAGAAAAATATTTTTAAAATTATAGCATATTTAGTAAATGCTAATATAAACATTTGGTAAAAATGTGAAGTATGTACGGTTATATTTTTTTGAATAAAAATAAGAAATTGTCTTTTTACCGTATCATTACTAATAGATAATAGTAAAATAAATTACTATAATAGCAATATGGCAAAATAAACTTAGTATTATAGGCTGACAGATTGTCTCCTCTGCTTAGGATCGTTTTTCGTATATAATGATTTATGAATGAATTTAAATTGAACATATCCATTACAGTGACTTACTCAACAACGATGTATACTCGACTCCACATATGTACAGCTGAGTAGTTACCTATTTGCCAATTTTTTGAATTTGTATGATCTCTTTAAGAAAAATTGGTTTTAATTTAAATTATTTAATTTTTTTAATCTCGAGAGTAGTTAGAACGATGTATTTAGTTTCGTGGAATATTATGTAAAATTCATAATCAAAATCAATTCTAAAAATAATTTTTACAAACTCATGTTACTCAAAAAAAAAAAAAAAAATGTTAATGCTTTAATAAAAAAAATTATTAGAGCCTTGAACTTTTTTAATTTTATCAATTTTTTTGTAAAATAAACTATATTTAAAACATATATTTTTTATTTTTGAACTTTTTTAATTTACCACAAATTTACATATACTAATATACGTAAAAATATATTATGTATGTCATATAACTCATATATTAGTACTTGTGTGTTTATATAATATTCATTAATGTTTATGTATTTTATAAACAAAGATTGGAATTCTTAGAATTAATTTTTGTTTTAAGAATTTACATTGTTTCTTGAATTTTTAGTATTGAGAATTGGAAGAGCCAATGTTAATGAAATATTGACAAACTTTAAAATTTAGATAAGTTAGTATTATCGTAAATTCTTTGTACATTAGTATTAAAATTAAAAACTGACGGAGGATTTGAAATCAATGAAAAAAAAAATACAATTGATCCATTCCTATTGAAATGAAATTAATCATTCTTCATAAATACACTATATTTAATTATATTTATATAGATTATTTGTTTTATATTTTTATATTTTACTAATATATTTTATTAGTATTAACAAAACATTATATAAATAAAACATTATATATGTATAATTACCTATGTATTTTAATTAAGCTGCAACACAATAAAGTAAAACGGAGTTATTATTATGTAGTCTGAGAAATAATTAAATCAATATCATCACTATTAATTAAATAAACTTATATAACCTGGCGTGTAATTTGAGGGGGGGTATACTGTTCGATTTTAAAATGTTACGATAATGGTTATAAGAAATTCGAACGGACTAAGACTTTGGATACAGAACCTTCTCTATATATTATTTACATTATACTTATTTTATTATTCTTGACGCATAAACTTTGAGTTTTTTAGCAACCTAGTGTGGTGAATCGAAACAGACCGAATTTCTACATATCGCAAGTGCTGACCGATTTTCAATAGCAAATATAAATATAATATATATCAGTGGCGTTCCTACAAAATCGATACATTTTTGGGGTGGAGTAGCTCAATGTAATAATACATTAGTACATTTACACGATTATGTATTATTAAACAAAAACAAGACTACTTTGCGAGGGGGGCAAATGCTTACTCGACTCCTTCCCCGAGGACGCTCCTACAGGATGTATATATTATTAGTATGGCAAATTGAGCGCGGTTCCAAGTCTTGGGACGCTTGCGCAAACGCGTTCGTCTGTAAAGTTTAGACGTAATCGTAATTCCGCCAATCGTCATATTTTCAAGTGTAATTTAATATTTTGCCAAGGTCTTAATTGGATTTTATAATGTGTAGGTGCCTCTGCTCGATTTACGTAATCGTCTCGGCGGCACAACGACATTTTACACGCAGGTGTATTGTTGTTTTTAATTTAAATGTGACAATTATTATTATTGCATTCGATATACGCGATCCCTCGTGGAACCAGGTTATAGTTTTGGATGTTTGGTACCCACATATAATTGTTTGGGCCAGAAACAGATGCACTCGTTTAAATATATCCCAGTGGCGCAACCAGGATTTATTCAAGGAGGGGGGAGGGGGAGGAGGTCTGAAAAAAAGTCTATAGAAAATCGATTTACAGTGTAAAATTTAATTACTGTATACCTTCCCCTTAGTTACACGCTTAGCTTTTGTTGCTTAATAAATACAATCGAAATTTTTAAGACATTAATAAATTAACATTGAAAATATAATATTGAAAAAAAGTTTAATTATTTAAAAAAAAAACTGTATAGGTATGCTTTTAACGTCATCAAAAGTATGTATTAAATTGAATCATCTATTTAAAAATTATATAAAAATATTTTTAAAATAAATGTCAATTATAGTATTAGTCAGTGCTCAAATTTGGAAAAAAAATAAGTAGATGAGTTCAATTCAACGGTTTACAAATTTCGTTTCAAGTGCAAAACTATTTAACATAGTCCTCACACCTCCCCCAGCTATGCTTATATTTTGAATAGTACATTTACATAAATTCCAAATAAAATGTATGTAACTACGCCAATAAATGTGGATTTATATTCACTTAATTTTCGAAAATTTTCCCAATTACATTTCATGCATTTAATCACTGAAAAAGCAATTTTTTTTTTTAAATTTCCTATTTTAATAGTAATACCGATGTCCTATATGTACAGTAGGAAATAAAAAAAAACAAATTAAATTCGTGGTTTGGACACATGTTTACAAATATTTGATAAGGACTTAAGTAATTTTTTGTATATTTCCGTGCACTACTGCACCAAGCAAAAAACAATTGTAATACAATAATAAAAAGAAGAAATATAAACAAACTATAAATAGAAAAATAGGAGAGTATTAGGTGTAAATTAATTGGCAATAAAATTATAAATTATATGTGTTCATACATTTTGGTTCGCTAAAAGATTTTGATATTTTAAGTGGCCTTCGGAAGAAAAAATTTGGAGACTCCTGGTCTAAACCACAGAAAAGATAATAAACTAATATCAAAATAATGTTAACAATTAAAAATTGTGAAATGCATTATATCATTGAGACATTGACAACAATTTAAATCCACGTCTTAATAAAAATTTTGGGCATTAGTTTGTGCCGTTCTGTGTCAGTAAAAAAAAAAAAAAGTCATCGTGATCGATGACTATCGAAAATAAATACTATAACATTAGCTAAGTGGTGGGAGGGAGCTCTGGACCCGAAGTTCACCCTTTTGGGACACTATTATAAAGGTAGGTACTCAGAATCTAAAATTTTAAAATAGATTATTGTAGTGGGTGGTGAGAGGGTGCACACTGAGATTCTATTATTGGCTTTCACATTGTAGCGTAACAATTATGATTTCCAATCAGTTCAAACTATCGTTTATTCAAACAAAAAAACCAAAATGTGTTCGTACGCGGTATACGGGTATACAAAAACTGACATAGCTTCTCGACTTCCTCAAGAATCCACAATGCACGTGCGATAAATTGGTTTTAACTCTCTCCGTTCTCGTATAGTATTTAACAACATAATCGAGAAAGTTCTATTATAAACGCGAATGATACGTGTTGCATCTGAGAAACGGTATTGCTTTCAACCGGAAGCCTAACCTCGATATCCAGACACTATTATTAATATATAATTTACATATATTGTCTCTATTGACAACCATGTTCAAAATATTGTTCTCTGTGGAGAACATAGGTAGGTACATATATTTATACCACGACTATATTCGACTCAACGGTTAACACTTTATTTCATGATTTTCCATCGTCAATAGAAGTTTGGTGTTAATTGTTATTTAAAAACGTACACGATAATAGATGTATTATAAAAGTTGTTACTAATTACCAACCTTGGTGTGTCTGGTAATAAACTCAATTGTGATTTCCGCTTAGCGGTTGTCCTTCTTCGTATATTCCGAGTAAAATGATTAATTATTATTGCCCAAATGTTCATTACACGGCATTGTTCGATCCATTGAATTTTCCACGGATCAATAAAAAAAAAAATTATAAAGAAAACGTCGTACATTAATAACAAACCGAACGTCGCCGTCGTCGGTATACTTTATAGTTAGTCGTTATTGATCCAATGAACGGTCTGTATTAAATATTTTGTTTTTGTTTTAAAAACATTTAAATCAAACTTTGGGGTGAATGTGGATACTATTGGCCTATATATTCTAAAATTTAGATAAACTTTGCTAAAAAAAACGATTCAAATATCATATAATATAGTAATGCAAAAGTGCTTAGGTTAAGTGCGTTGTATTGTATGTTCACGTCCTTGCAAGGTAATCGAGAATAAAAAAAAAATGTATGTTAAGCATTATAGATACTTATAGGGGGGAGCTGCAGCGGCAGAGCCAATTTGCTTACTATGTACACAAATATAATTCAGAAGTACCTTCATAAAGTATTATAATAATAAACCAAAACACAAATGTTTTATGTAAAAATACGGTTAATAACATTATAGTTATCTACAACTGCGTTTTGAGTAGTTCAATACTTCAATTTATGACCTAATATATTGTATATAGTATAATGTATAATTTTAGTCATTATTATTAATTATTAATGAATAATAAACTGAGTCACAAATACGTCTTTTTTAATTTTATATAATATTGTATAATCGTAAAAATATGTTCGGGACATAAAATGTCACAAGATCAATAATTTGCATCAGTAACGGTAAACCGCATCGTTTAAAGCGAAAATAATCGTTCATCACAAAACTAGGTAATACAAAAAAATTGGTTTTTAAAAAAGCCTTGTCAGCAGTTATACTTAGTTCAGATATAACTTTTGAAGTTTGAGGTTTTTAGAACATGATCAATTTTTATAATTCGTCGTGTTATTTTTTGCCGTCGGACTTTTCTTCCGTTTATTCGGACTTCTATGTTCTGATATCATAACTTAGTTATATATGATAATCATAATATAGGTACAATATACGCAGTGCTTGAATTAGGACAAAAATAGAAAGGGGATGCAAAAGTGTAAAAAAAATGTACGAACCTGATTATTTAAATGTTTTAAATCGATTAAAATATAATTAGCAGGGGTACGCCATAAATAATTTCTAAAAAAAAGAGGGAATCCGTCCCCCCGTTCTCCGTCAATTCAAGTACTGAATATACGCAGTTCTTACTTCAGACTAGTTTCGAGTTACACTTAAACGGTGATGAACAGATGCAAATGGTAATTTCAAAAACTGGAAAACTGGAAAACCCTTTTAATGAGAAAGAATAAACAATATTTCACGGATAACATCGAATGGCCGAGATCGTCTTTCGTGCAATATTTTATTATTATTTACATGTTTAACTGAACTGGTCGTGCCTCATACCTATGTTTATAATATCACCGCGATTTACAACCTGCAAATATTAATAATCATAAAGCATTTCGTCAGCATAGTTTTTAAACTAAGTTTACAGTTTTGAATGAGGTGTAACCACAGGTAATAGCTATTATAGTATATATATATATATTATATATTATGTTAAACAGATATAATCTATTATGTTTCTTAAACGAAATAATATTTTGAATCATCACGTCCTATGTCATTTTTCCCAACGCATTTCAGTCTTAAAATATTGCGATATTATCGATATTACATAATACATATTTGTGTATAATTACTGTGCAAACAAAACGTAAGAACGCGCATTTTTATTTTATAGTTGTTCATAAAAAGTTTTTTGCCTTAAATTAATGTGTGCTTACGTTAATTGTACACAATGTGTAACTGTCCGTACAAATGCAGTACTACAGATATGGACGGGTAAAAGAGAATTACCGTAACACAAACATTTTTTTCTTTCCTATATCAGAATTTAAAAGGCGAATTTATTAAATTCCCAAATAAATAAATTATAAGATCATTATTATGCTCATGGAATTTTGGTCTTTAATGACCTCATAGATATTTAAATCTGCGTGTATATTATTGGCATATATTATCACATTAGGCGTACAAATATACAATATACATGAACACATAATTCCATTTCAAACTGTACGGATATTGGATATTTACCAACTGTGTTATCATCATATAAATTACGTCATGGGCTGAAATCTTATTCAACGTGGTCGGATGGAAATCATCATAACTTATTTATAGTTGGTTTATAATCGAATTATCGTCACATTTTTATGGATCTTTCTTCTAGTATAAAACGTATTTTCAACATTTCAGATTAAGTTTTGTAAGAGGCAGTTAAAAGTATCGACATAAATTAATTTTTGTAACATCAATATAATTGTAAAATTGTGAGTTTTTATTTTGTGTATTAATTTTCAGTTTTCAATCAATTCAAAAAATATATATTATTTTAATTTAATCTAAATAGCTTAAAAATAAATTAATAATTTTTATATATACTGGTTAACAATGATAACTCGTGACAAACCTCGAGTTAAACTTTGGTTTACATTTTAGCTATTGTGTCATCTGCGTATTTGACGGAATCTTGTAAATTATTAGAAGCATTATTTTAAGAACAGTTTTTAAAACAGTAGAATACGAAACGAAAATATCGGTCGTTAAAATACAAGAGTAAAAAGAAAAAAAAAGTATATTATTCTGGAATAAAATACAAAGAAAAATGAATTTGAAATGCATTTGTAAAAAAGTATACGAAATCCCCAAAAAGTAAAAGAAGAACACAAGTATTCGAATACTTAACAGACTGGACTTACTGTCTACTGGCACGTAATCTAGGTGAAAACATTCAGCATGAGCTCTTCAGTAGTTCAAATAAATTACGTGTAAGCTGAAAACTTATGTTGTGGTGTGGTTTATGTCGGCGATTTGTCGGAGGGCAAGAAAAAAGAAAAATACTGTCTCGATCTCAAAATAAACAAATATGCACGCCACTGGCATTAAAAATGCATCTCGAACTAATATGTGTACTTAATACAGTGCAAATCGAAAAGTCAATACACAACATCGAAGTAGTATACCATGTAAGGGCTTTTTGAATGTCTCATTAGATACGTTTTATGTTGTGTATTAACAAAATATGTATACGATAAGAACTAATAATTTATTGTGATATTTTGTAGGTGCGTTACCCTAGCACCACAACTTAAAATTTTTTTTTCGAAATATGTTCCATGCTTTAGTAACCAATTCGTAACCATTCGTAACCACAAATTTGGAATTATTTTTATACTTATCTAAAAATATTTCGAATAAATAAAATCATAAATTTACGTCGTAATAAAAAAAATTATTTTTCTCTCTTTGAATCAAATTACTAATATATTTGTTGACATGATTTTATTTTTACTTAGATAGGAAACTGAATTATTTTTTTCATATGATGCTATAGGATAACCTGACTTTTGATATCACGTATAACATTAAACATATGAAAAAATCCCTTATATTTTATTATTTTATGGATTATCTATAAAAAAATTTATTATTTAATTAACTGTAAAGTGAGAAATATTAACTTATTATAGGTACGTAGGTAAATGTTTTCCAAATATTATTTAACTAATTTCTCACGATTAAAATATACTTGTTGTAATAAATCTTGTTTGTTGGTTTTATCACCTCCCGATGAGTTTAGTATTAATAATATTATATTTAATTACATAGATTTTGGTTTTTTTTCTAAATTTCAGAATTTCAAATTCATAATCATCTATATTCTACATTCTATAAAGTTATGCTATAGTATTATTACGTATACAACGACGATGTTATCTCTCAATAGTCGACGGAAGTATAATCTGCATCCGTAGTGGCGCTTCGTACATTGTATTTATATTTAAATAAAATATGATGATGCATTGAAAAAAAACTTGAGCAGCAGTTTTACCATTTGTTATCTAAGTAGGCACTAAAATAAAATGGTTAATGCTTATAACAATTTATTTAAGACTAGTAGAATTTATTCTATTATTAAATAAAATCAAAAAGTAAATAGATAAATAGATTAAACTGTGCTTTAATTATTTATTATTTAAGAATCAAAACAAAAGTACAAAATACGGTTCAAAAATCAAAATATTAACCGTTTTTGAGAAAAACATTTTTAAGTTTATCAAGTTATCATACATGTTCCAACATAATTTATTAAACGATTATAATATTATTATTTGTGATAAGAATAGGTAGTCATATTATTGTTTAAATATCTGGAACAAAGTTGGTTATGTATAAAAAATAATAATAATATAATATAGTAATATATATATAAATATTTTTTTTATCTATTACAAGTATTATTTATTTTTTTCTGTCTACAAAATGTTTAATGTAACCATTTACCATATTTTATTTTCTACATGACACACAAAAAGTATGCTAAATCTTATAAAAATACTGGGTGTCCAATGGATTTTACTGTGTGTCCACTAAGAAAACCTCCTTACAAAAAATATCCTGTATATTATACGAACTACTTAATTAAAATCTGTTTGTAGGTATGTGATATATATTTCAACGGTTACTAAAAATAAAAAGTTCGTTATATCTATTCGTTGTTTGATGGTAGCTAACAACGAAGCACTGTAATTTTGTCATCGTGATGTTCATACGGGAATCGTTATAAGAGATAATATTGTGTTTATATAATTTATGTCTCATACAAAGATAAGAGTGATTGCTTTGGAACTCGGTCACGTGATATCCTGTGTGTAAGGTAAGTGATTAGTGATTTGCTTGTTATTTACAAAACAAGTTTTATTTTATAATAAAAAATTACAAGGGCCTATAACCATACTCATAGTTAACTATTAACTTATTAATATATGTATTAATTTAAAATTTATAATTTTTAAAAAATATTTAAAATCTTTAATAAATAATCATTTTGTTTATATAATTTAGTCTTCATTTAGAGTATTTAAAATTGTAAACTTTAAATTAATACATATATTAATAAGTTAATAGTTAACTATGGGTATGGTTATGGGCCCTTGTAATTTATTATTATAAAATAAAACTTGTTTTGTAAATAACAAGTAATACTCTAAATGAAGACTAAATTATATAAACAAAATGATTAATTATTAAAGATTTTAAATATTTTTTTGAAATAGGTACCCATTAGCTAGGTATACGTATTAACATATATGAGTGAACAAGTAATAAAATTTAAATTAGTATTATTCACCACTCGAGACTAATATCTATTAACAACGGTACAATTCCATTTAAATAAACATTATAATTATTGATGACAGTCAAATTTGCCCCAGTGTTAATTAAAAAATTAATTTCATAGTTATCTATTTTTCCTGGTATTACAATTTTATAATTAATATTATTTTGCTTTTTGTCACTTGTACAGTTTATAATGTTTCCTTTTGTTAAGTAAATTTTATTATCTTTATTTTCAACTAACTCTGGTGGTTGCTAGGTTTTATTGTAATTTTAGAAACACACCTAGTTAAGTACTTCATTTGAAGTTTTTTTACATGGTACATGACGAGCGCATACGACTCAGTAACCCATAATCATAGTAAACTATATCAGCCTTTGGATGGTTTTCATTAAATTTTTTATTTTGACTTTGATCGCGTTGATTTTGATTATTAAAATGTAATTTTTGTTTACTATTTTACATACGCATATTATTGAAACTATTATCGTCATTATAGCTACGTTTTTTTATTATTTATTCCAGTGTAGCTACTGTTATTATTAATACTATGAAAATTATTGTTGGGCAATTTTATATTTTATTCATAAAAAATATGTTTGTGCATTTAATATCTAAACAACAATAACTAAACCAATGACCAAAAAATAATATTTTTTATTATTATTATAATTTAAATTTAAAATTATTAACTATTTTAGTTATTGTAATTTCACTTTTCAATGAACAAATCGTAAAAACGAACTTCTTTGACATTAAAAGTTGTATTATAATATATCAGCTGTGAAATTTTCATATTGCCGTAGTATAATATCTATCATCTATGGGAATTGCCAAAATCGTTGCAGAGGACGAAGACGATTAACGATTATAAAATTTCATTATGCAAAGCATAATAAATGGTCATGAGAAAAAAAAATTGAGTTAAGTACGGATTAATTTTTCATAAATCAAAATATTTTCAGTTCAGATGAGTTAACGCGTTCCACGTCGGCGCAGTGGTGGTGCAATATGTATATGGCACGGGGATTTTTTGTAAAAATTGTCAAAGTCTAAGTAAGTTTCTTTTTATATTATTTTAAGGCTCAAATTTACCTTTTTACTTAAAACACATATTTAATGAGACCCAATTGTCGTGAACGTATATTTTATTTCCGAGCACGTTTAAAATACACGAACTCGAATACTTATCCCAAACGTCGTCGTTTTGCGGCGTCCCGGTTGTAGAATAATAATAATTAATACATAGGTACGCAGATGAAATAGACATACATTTTAGTAAATATACAGAAATACGCGTCATAAGTCATAAAATGCAATTTTAATTAAAATTATTACATCAAAGTATAGTATAAATTAGTATATTATTCTCATTCACTTATAACTCATCACTGGCCGTATCGCATAGGTAGTTGCGTAAATAAATTCATAAACAACAAAAGTTTAAAATTGCTTTACATATTTAAATAATTGCATTGATTAGGTACATAATATTAAACATTAAATGAGAAAGCTTATATTGCATCTTCGAGGTTTTTGATAAAAAAAAAAATTGTATTTTAATATTTATCGGCAATAATGTTTGACTTGGAATCTTACAAACTGTAGGTATTATGAAATAACACGATGATGTCAAATATCCATAGTCGTAATAATATATTATATCTGTGGATTTTTCATATTGACGTAAAATTATAAAATCTATCATCTATGTCAATTGGCAAACGTTGCAACGGACGTAGACGGCATTAACGATTCTAAAATTTCAATGAACAAAAAATGATTGAGTTCGGTTTTATTTTTTATAAATCACAACGTTTTCATTTCAGAGCAGTTTCCTGCACGTCCGCGATGTGAGTACAACACAAGTTTCGTCGGAATAATCGATGTTTACGTAAAAATGTTTTCGTATTCTTTTCAGCATAATTCATTCACGCGGGCAACACAAACGTTGTTGTCGTTTCACCGCGCCCAGGTCGTTGAATAATAATATAATATACCTAAATGAATAGAGTTGTATATACCCGTGGAAGTTCTTATGTCTCGTAAAAACAAGAATTAATATTTTTGAGCGTAGAAATATTTTTATTATTTTTCAATCGATCAACGTTGAACATTTTTGCTATAATTTTATTTGAAATTCAATATATTTATAAATTAATGAATTACTCTTAATATTTTAATTATTTTTATATTATCAGTTATCTTATATATTGTACATTTAATATATTTTCACCAAAACGTATAGGCAAGGTCGTTATTAAAAAGTATGCGCCTCAGCTCAAAGTTCATGGTGCCCATGTTCAATATATATATTTTTTTTAATATCATAGTATCTACAGAGGTGACTAACAATTTTTTTCAAAAATTCAAAATTTTATAGAAGGTCTCTTACAAATTAATATTAATCTAGTTTAAAAAAAATTGACGAGCTTTAATTCACAATAGCTTTTTATAAGCACCTAGTTAACATTTTTAAACAATTCGTCAAAAATAAGAAAAATTTCAAATTATTTTGTTAGTAATTTAAAAATAAAATTTATTTTTACATCATGGATTTGAAAATTTAATGCTCTCTTTACAAAGAAAAATTGAATTTTACGTTAATTTCATCTGAGATAATTTTTCCCCAATGTGTGCCGTTCCACTTTAAACCGGCCCTGCGAATTGGTGTATAACATACTATCATAAGAGGTATTTTATCATATACTACTGTTATTCAACACTGATGTATCGTATAATGGTGTAGTAAATAGATTCGTGGCAATAATAGTTTAAAATTAGTTAAACAATTTGATAATTACATTGCGTGTATAGAAACTCATAATTACACATTATGCTTGTATTACGTTTTCAAGGTTTTTGGTGTAAAACATTTTTATTAATATTTATAGGGAATAAACATTCAGTGAATTATAATGAAATAAATATTAACATTATTTTAACCATAATATCTGTCATATCCTCAACGCAAAAATTGTTAAACATTTTACTGGCTGCGTGTTATTTCAGAGATACCGTCAAAATGTATCAGAGACAAAGCAGTACATAGTTTAATCTTATTCGGACACGACATCGCGGATCGTTTGGTTAGAAGGTATGTAAACAGTATTTAGTGTTATATATTTATTATAATATACGCACCACTAGTGTTACTTATGTTAGGCAGGCGTGTGGGTTTTAAATTTTTTTTCTTACCGCCGTTAAGTTTCTTTTTAATATTGTAAATCGACCAGGGGATCGAACATATCGATTATAACTGTAGGTATAACGCTATTCCGGCTATCAATTAAGTCATGATAAAAATTAGGAAATTAGTCAGGTCTGACATTCACTAGGTAATATATTTAAATATTTTCTCCGATTATCAGGTACGATGACCTGTACGAGAGAGTGAAATAAATGAAGGAGAATAGAAAGTGTGTGATATGGTGAAGATAGTTAAGGAAAAAGGTCTAGAGGATTTCGGAATGTTTGGTGTATGAAAGGGAAAGACGCAAAAATATGCAAGGTTAAGTTAGTGGCTTGGCGAAGCGGGTAACTGCCACTGAGTTTCAAAAGGGGTAGTGGGTGGATGGGAAATGGCCAAACAATAATGGTTAATAATTTATATTAACTAGTATTTTAGTGTTTACTACGACATGTAGTTAAAAATATGTAAATGTAATTATCGAGTATTGGTGGGTGGTTGAGTGGGTGACACACAATACTAGCATCTGAACAATTTCGTGTTCTCCACGTCACTGCAGGTTGTATTGGTAGGAAGTTTGGAGAGTATGTACTAAAGAAATACAGTGTGAGTGTAGTTGAGAAAGCAAATTTAGGATGAAAGGGTGGGATGGAAAAACGAAAGAAGAAGTGGATAGACAGATTGTAGAATATATGGATGTATAGGCCAAATGTAGTTGTGAGAGTAAGGGAGAAGAAGTGTGAAGAAGAAAAGTTAGGTTAACGATATCGAATACGTAGGAAAGGATCTAGAATTGCAAAGCTCACTCGACCCTTTAGTTGATACTACGGTTTAGTAGGTTTACAACCTTGACCTATAGGTGAGGATAAAAAGAGTCAAAAACCGAGTTGGTGTTGTCGGTTTAAGTATTGAATTAGGTGTCATCAAATCGAGTATGCGGTTGATTGTTGAAAGTTATGTAGGTAGGTATGATTGGAATTTAAAGTATAATAACTAATAAATATAGGTATTAATGATTTATCTATAACGGGGACCTGGTGTACAGTGAGACATATTAGTAAAGTAAACTTAACTAAATATTAATTTTTGGAAAAGCCTATTAGATATTTAAATATTGTTATAACTAGGACCCGGAATTATATGCATTTGTACATTTCTATTTATTTGTTAAAAAAATAGCTAGGTAAGATACAAATTGATATTGTATTGACATATTCTGAGTGCATATTTCAATGATACTAGTGGCAAAATTGCATGTATATTTCATACGTTATTAGTGCTTATAGTTCAGGGCCCTAGTTACAACAAAATATAAAACAAAAAAAAAAAAAATACGAATTAATAATTTTAAAACTGTTTTTAAAAAAAGCTTGTTATACAAGAATATTATTATAACTATTTCATTTTATTATATTGTTGACAAAAAAAAAAAAAAAATGTTTGAACTACATTAGTTATTATAATGGTGTAATACTTTAAAATACACACGTCATAAATTTGATTTATAAAATAAATATGTAAAATTAGCTTATAGAAGTGGTTAGGTATCATTAAATAATTTTATTTTATTATTTTAATTTATGTTACTTTGTATGGTGTTTACAATAATATAAAAAAAAGTATTTATAGCTAATATAAAATTTAATTTATAAACATTTTTTTATTTTGTCAGAATTTTTAATAATCATTTGATATGCTAAAACTATGGACATTTATAATTAATTTTTAAGTTTTTATTGTAGCATAACCACGGATTAAGTTAGAAAATATATATTAGAAATAATCTACCGTGATAGAAACCTTTTTATCTTAAACCATAGATACCACATGAATTAAAACGTTCACACAATTATGCTAGTATATTATCGTACACCGCCAAATTAAATTATTCTTATTATTTTTTATTCTTTTTATTAAATTATTAATTTAATTATTATTATTATTTATTTTTAATTTATTATTATAAACCACGTGTTCCATTAAGTAATGGAAAATTAATAATTATTTTACCTTGGTTTTCCCCATTGGTGTTCTATGTTTTTAGCTTCATAATATTTGAAAAATATTAGAAAAATGTAATAATTATCGTAGAAGTGCTATATTTGAGTTTAAAATCATTTTTATCTTTATATAATAAATTATCATAAAAAGTTAATTTTATGCTAAAGTTTGGTCTTGTTTTCATTATATCAATAAGTATTAAAATACCGTTCAAACTCGCATACTGATTTCACAAGGCTGCTCCAAGTTTACATTTAAAAAAGGAAAATTTTGGTCCAACTATCTATTTTTCAATAAAAATTTATTTTTCGCTCTAAATATTTAATCCTGAGTAAAATATAACTTCAATTTGTCTATTAACTCTTAATAATAATTAATAAATGTAATAAAAATACTTCATAGTATGCCGGGCGATACTTAATATTTCAAAAACTATTAATGTTTTGAAAATATTTTTGATTAATTTTTTTTTTTAGTTATTTTTGTTCTTCAGTTTCTAATGGTTTGTGAAACATATTAAGTGATCCTACGATCCTCAAGATATGTATATATTGAATATTACAATATAATAATAATTTCATTACTCTTTATGCTAGATTTGAAATCTTAATATTTGTCTTAAACAATTTATTTTATACGAATTTAATAAAAATTAAAAAAGTATTAAATATTAATTTAATATTGTCGGTTAAAATATAGCCCCTCGATTTAAATGATAGATTAACTTATAAAATTCGTATAAAATAAATTAATATTACTATTTATATAATTTTGTATCGTTAATTTGAGTTTATGTTTGATTCACTTATTTTCAAATTCAAATTTAAAAATATTATGACACCGTGATGGGTAGGTACTTAATCTTACAACATAAATTGTGTTATTAAATAGTTATTATTCGAACGTTTTGAACGATTGTACTCTATATAATTATCGACTACAATATTAATATATATTGATAATAATGAGAGCTTATATTGAGAAACCTTTTAAAGACAATTTATAATTATTTTCTAAGGCATCACATTTTTAGTAACAATTAAATGTTAACAATTAATTGGTTATCCTAAGTTGGTTATCAGTTTCATTTTCAAACAGTTTTATTTTTTTATCAAGTATTGGCACTTATATAATATTACTTCAATTATTTAGTTGAGATTTAAAAATTCAAAATACATTCTAATTGTTCACTATGTAAAAACGAAATATTGAAATCAACTTTTAAATATAAAATAGTATTGTTAAATACACAGTGTCTTCGTATTAACTGTAATGTAAAGTATTTTTTATCATACCAAACTGATATTGTGGTGTATTTAAATGGAGTGAAAACTATAAGCATTTTTCGGGGTGATCCAGCCGGTAATATTTCATGTGACATACGTATTGTTATTATTAACTAAATAAAAAAAAAATATATTTAAATTTGTAAGATGTATAATAGATGTACGAGTACTCTTTTACTTATATAAAAATTATGTTAAGGTTTCTGTAAGATATAAAAATTAATTTACTTCTGGCGTGGTTGAAATACTACTTGTAAGTATATATTAATAATGTACTAGTATGTTAATATTATTTTCACGGTAATTGTTCGTGAGTCCACAGGACAGACAGCGACGGTCCCATATGTGGTTTTCTGAAAATTGTTATTTATTACATTTATATTTTATACTAATAGTTGTATATGCGACTGTCTTTATTTTGGTAATTGTCCGATCGTGTCCACAGGAACGACGGCCCCTATGAGGTTCTTGTTTATACATATATGATTATCACGGGGCAACTAAAGCTCCCATCGAAACATTCTATGTTTTTGGTGATAATTGGCTGTTGGAGTTTTATACCAGTTGGCTTTCTCCACAAAATACTAATATAGGTACCAATAAAAAAAAAAAATAACATATTTTTACAATAAAATAGATACACAAAAAATGTATTATGCAATAAATGCAAATAATAAGAGTAAAATCGTACATTGTTTATAATATTTTAGTTCATGATACAACTTCTCGAGAGTAATAATCTACAATATGTATGTAAGTTGAAATATTATAGGATTGATACGGGACATATCATAGAATATTGAGCATTAAAAATAACAAAAAACTTATCGGAATTGTGTCCACCTAATAAAATTATTACAAGTGCCTGAAGTTTTAATCAACTATAATAAAATTTGATGTAAAAGTCAAAATTTTATTTTATAATTCGAATATTTAATTTATTTGTTTATTAAATTTTAAGCCCGTTTTGAATATTATCTTCCGTTTTCTAAAATCTTAAAATACATTGAAAATACCCAAATTTGTTTATTAAATTAAAAACTTAATCTTTGTAATTTATGAAATATTTAAATTTTAGTAATAAAATAGTTATAATAATAACATATAAAACCTAACATAACCAATATTGTATCCTGATAAAACTCATAAGGGAATTAGAGTGTGGCGCGGTCGTACTCTCAACTACGGAAATCCTCTGAGTGTACGTACCGGCCGGTGTTGCTAGTTCCCGGATGGGTGACCACCCGGGTTTTTAGCAACAAATCCTTGCCACACATACAAAACGTGTTTCAACCCAACCGTTCCTCAACCCACAATAAAAACCTACTAAAAAAAAACCTACAAACAGCTAATGACCATAGTTGCCGGGCTTAAGATCAATAAAAAAAAAAAAAAAAAACTCATAAGGATTAATAACCTGAAAAAATGTTTAATACAATGAAAAGTCTTTTAAATTTGAATAATTTAAATTAAGTATTGTATTATTAATGGAATGAATTTGAATGGAATTATTATCAATGGAATAAATTATTCACAGAATATTAGTATTCACCATATTTTTTATTAGAAAACAATCAACAAAAGTAAAAAATGTATAACATTACATATCAAATATTTTTAATTGTTTCGTTCAATAAAATTTCTCCAGATCATACTTCAAGTAGGTAGTCCATATAACAATTTGAATATGTTATAATTTTGTTAAAAGTCTCCAAATTTCCCTACTATTTTTTACTAAATATATGAAGCTAAAAGAAAAATATTTTATAATATTTATACATAAATAAAAGCTAATTAAACAAAATAAAAAAAATATTTATACATAAGAGTTGTTTTGATTCTAAGACTACGTTTTACCCGCTTTGTCTCCAAGTGTTCAAGTTTGTCTTACGAGTACAAGTGCGAAACATAGCTAATTTACGTTCGGCGGTTTTTCTTTAACAGTTGATTTTAATTAGTTCTGAATTAAAGGAAACACCTATTATATTCTCTGGTTTATGGGATGATCCAAAAATGATCAAATGTGCCCAACAGAGTATAAAAAAATCAATCATAAACAAAAATAATAATAATAGATTTTAACGATTAGACTGTAATGAGATTTGCTGAAAGCGCTAAGCACTTGCCACTTGTAAGACGGAGACAACAGATGAATACATCATAAGTAGATACATAATAATTTTAAGGTTTACATCCAATCATACCTTCAAGTTGTACATAACTTTAGGTACGGTTTCATATACTCTATTTAGGATAAGAATGCACAAATACGCGCATGAATACATATTACTAAACCGCCGAAAGTTATCTTTGGTAAGGTTAAAAAAATACTATATACAAATATAATAAAGCATTTGCTCATAGTATAACACATTACTATAAGAAAAAGATAATTGTTGGCGGCCCGGTTAACAGTATTCATGCGTGAATTTGGGCATCATATTCTGAATAGAGTATAATGACGCGATTGATCGTCGCATCCAGCCGCAACGAGAAGCCGCGACGACTGTTCTGCTATGGGACAGCCATAAAGTCGTTCAGGCCGACGACTGTGCTGGTCCGTGAGCAGTTGTGCGGCTCTACGCTGTGGCGCAGCGATCAATAGCGTCGAAGAGACCGTGCCGGCAATCAACTAGTTCGATTTGATAGAAAGACACAAAATTCAAGAGATCGGCAACGCCAACTCAGGACTCTTTTTATCCAAGAGACTATAGGTCAAGGTTAATGTCAAACCTATAAAGCTACGTTGAAGCTACATTGTGATGGTAGTAGAATATCATCACTGGTCGTGAGCTTTACAATGATCTTTTCTTACTGAGGTATTCGATATTGTAAACATAGCAATGAAAGAAAATATTTAAGTATTAACAAGGGAATATCAGACGTAGGGGGATCAGATACTGTGGCAGTTTTTTTTTCTTTGGGGCAGCTACTCACAGTAATTAATGATTTGCAGGGTGGCTGGGAAGATTCGGGGTAGTTGGATGGGTATTTATAAATATTGACTAGTATTTATCTGGATTGGGTAGGTGGGTGAGATATTAGACTATTAATTCTAAACAATAATAAGATATCCAACTCACCGAACCTAATTATTGACATATTAAACTTGGTTTTAATGCCGAGATAGCGTTTAACAGAATAATAATAAAAACATTTATTGGGTATGAGAAACAGATAATATTAAGATTTAGTTGATAAATTTTTTTTTTTTTTGGTTTTAGACTACAGTCTCATTATTATTTTTATACCTATAAATATTTTTAAATTTTTTTTTGACCCTTAAAATACACAAGCCTGCAGTCCGACTGTGCCACCAATTTTTTTTTATATTATTATCTTATATATATTTTTTTTTTACTTAAAACGCATTTGCCTGCAGATACATTTATCTGCAGATATTTGTATTTTTCCTTCATTCTTTAAATATCATAAAAATTAAAAACCTATTAAATTCCTTAAAAAGTTTTGCAATTTCGATGTCTATAAATAACCAAAAACTAGTATAAATTTATTAGTTTGTTTAATTTTTCGGTTTTAAGAATCTGGAAATTAGACTGCGACGTCATTTTTTGTTCTATAACTTTAAACATTTTTTTTTTTATTTTTATTTTGCTCCTTAAAACAAATAAGCCTGCGGGCGCCAATGTCCCCCTTCAATTTTTTTTTTCATTTAAATAAAAAGTGTATTTTTTATAATCTTAAAATACATTTGACTGCAGACATCTGTATTTTTCTTTCATTTTGTGATGTGTATAAATAATCAATAACTAGTATAAATTTATTATTTTGTTCAATTTTTCGGTTTTAAGAATCTGAAAATTAGATTGCAGTCTCATTTTTTCTTATATACCTGTAAAATATTTTTAATTTTTTGCTCCTTAAAACAAATAAGCCTGCAGGCGCCAATGTCCCCCTTCAATTTTTTTTTTCATTTAATTAACTAGTGTATTTTTTTTTAACTCGAAATACAAATGTTTATAGACATTTGTGTTTTTCTTTCTTTCTTCAAATCTCACATAAATTGATATTTTAATAAATTTTTTAAAAGTTTTTGCAATCGCGATGTCTATAAATAACTAATATCTAAAGAAAAATTTTTATTTTGTATAATTTTTTGGTTTTAAGAATTTGCAAATTAGACTGCAGTCTCATTTTTTCTTTTATACGTTTAAAATTTTTTTAATTTTTTTTTTTGTTCCTTAAAACCCATTTTCCTACAGTCTTCGGTATTTTTATTTCATTAATTGATTTTTTTTTAATTAATAAAATATTTATCGCAAAGTAACACACATTTTAATATTATTATGTTATGCATGTTCTCTGTCGTTTAAATATATATTTATAATTATAATTATAGCATTTGTATTGATTTGTCTATGCCATTTATATTTATATATCTATGGCGTTTATATTTATATATCTATGGCTTTTAAATTTATATATCTATGTCCTTTATATTTATATATCTATGGCGTTTATATTTTGTATATCTATGCCATTTATAATTATATATCTATGGCTTTTAAATTTATATATCTATGGCTTTTAAATTATATATCTATGGCGTTTATATTTATATATCTATGGCGTTTATATTTTGTATATCTATGGCTTTTAAATTATATATCTATGGCGTTTATATTTATATATCTATGGCTTTTAAATTTATATATCTATGGCTTTTAAATTATATATCTATGGCGTTTATATTTATATATCTATGGCTTTTAAATTTATATATCTATGGCTTTTAAATTATATATCTATGGCGTTTATATTTATATATCTATGGCGTATATATTTTTTATATCTATGGCATTTATATTTATATATCTATGGCGTATATATTTTTTATATCTATGGCGTTTATATTTATATATCTATGGCGTTTATAATAATATATCTCTGGCATATATGTTGATATTTTTTTAGTGTTTTTATTTTATTTATCTATGGCTATATATATTTATATACATTTACATAAAATAAATATAATGGATTTTTTCATATGTTTAATGTTTTATGTGATACCAAAAGTTAGATTATCCTGTAGCATCATATGAAAAAAAAACTCGTTTTCCTATGTAATTAAAAATAAAACATTCAAAACAAAGAGTTGAATGTAATTTTTTTTATTACGACGTAAATGTATGATTTTATTTATTTGAAATATTTTTAGATAAGTTTAAAAATAATTCCAAATATGTGGTTACGAATGGTTACGAATTGGTTACTACCCCCTAGAAATGATTTGTAATTTTTAAGTAGACTATTTGAGGTGCTGGTGCTGGCATAACGTTACACCAGCATCCGTCTCTGGTAAACGGCTTTTGCGGTAATGGATTTAGGTAAGGAATTACTTAATTTGTGGTTACGAATGGTTACGAATTGGTTACTAAAGCATGGAACAAATTTCGAAAAAAATTTTAAGTTGTGGTGCCAGGGTATTGCACCTATACTTTATTTTCTCACTGTACTATTCAACAAGACTAAAATTATATATGTACGCACGTAACAAATTAATAATAATTGTTCCTTTATTAGGTAGTAGGTATGTAGTTTGTATAAAATAGGTAAATTACTGCGTTTGGTTATATTGTAATTATTTTAAGCATAGAAAATTCAGAAACGATAACCTTATATTAGTTACCTATGTGAATAAATAATTAACTAATATTAATGAGCTTATTAGTGGTTGTTCACCTTAATAATATAATCAAAAATTGATTTACTTACTTTTTCGGTTTAAGTATAAGTATCTTTTTTTTTTTAAAAATTTAACATTATTGAGTTTGAATCAAGTATAATATAGGTAAAATAATATGTTCATTTAACTCCGCGTTTTCAAATTTTTCATAAATTATAAATCGTTTATGGCAATAATTATGTACTACAGAGATTTGTAAAGTTAAAGAATTAAAGTTATAAAAACTATTTATATCAAAGATAAATGATAATTTTTACTGAAATTATTATCATTTGTTAATGATGTATATTTTTATCAATGGTACTAAAATGTTGGTACTTACTTGGCGAATATACAGCGCTATCTATCCAACTATAGGTGTTCGAATGTATTATTTCAATATATCGGAAATCATGTAACACAGATATTCAGTATCTTATAATAATTTATTTTTAATTTTACTCATAAAAGTATTGAAGATATTTGTTGTATAATACTTTATTTGTTTAAATCGTTTCTTTTTTATTATACCTTTTTTTTTTTGGATTTTGTTACATGTTGTATCTTTCATATTTCTTTAACACCTGGATACATAAAATAGATATTAATGTATTTGCTGCAATATTGGATATTGTTTCATTATAAATTAAGAATAATATTATGCTTTATAAATGATCGTTAGGTTTTTAAAAGAAAAAAATGATTTTTGTTCAAAGTGTATTTGTGAAAGTATTATTTTTTTAATGTTTGAAATAAGTAAAAATCAAACTATTGGTAAAATACCAAAAGAACGTTATCGTATTGTCTCCGTTTTACAAAAACTCCGAAGAACTAGTTAGTTTGAATATAAAAGTGAATTTGCCTATGGTCAAACTTAAAGGTATATAAGAATATTATTTGTGTTTCAATTTTTATTTAAATTTTTAAATGAGTTATGAATTTATGAGTACTTATGTAAAATATTGCAAAACGCGCTTGGAATTAAAATACTTTAAAAAACTATCGTACAAACAAAAATAATATTTTTGTCCTTAAGTTTGGTGATAGGTCAACGCACTCTATTTAAATCTAACAACAAAAAATTGGTTCTGCTGAACTGAAATTTACTGTATTGACATGTTTGTTTGTAAGACGGAAACAACACACAAACGCCTGTGACGTCCTCTTGATAGATAATACTACACATAAATGATAAAAATAAATAGTTATTCAAATATTCATTTAGTCGTTTGTATTCAGAGATAATAGTCGGATTCCACACGTACAGCTATGATAGTATTTTATTTTTCTATATTTCTTTTGGCCATCTTTTAACGAGTATCCATTGCTGCATGCGGTCTACTCACTACATCTTTAAAAATTAGCTCCAGAAGTAGAAATACCTTCCTTACCCTCTTATCTCTCTGCCAGTGAGAGGATTTTCCTAAATAAAAACTATTATAATCTTTTACAAAAATGATTTTATTTGTCGGATTAGCATACTGACTGCTGATGTATTGTAACACAATCCCTAAGTATCTAAATTAAACATACAAATATACATGATAATGGAATTATTTATCTTATCATATATCATAATATATACCAAATATATATATTTTTAAAATTTGCAAAATTTCTATTTTATAGTAAATTTTAATGTGGTTCTATTATATTATAATATAGTGTATACAAAAATGAAATAATTTATAAAACATTTAAAATTAAATTCGTTTGTTGTAGGTACTTTACAACAAACAAAAACTTGAAAGATAAAAACAAAACTTAATTACATTTTAATTAATTTTTTTTACACCAAATAGGTGCCTGTCGCTAATAAAGTAAAAAAAAACTGACATATTGAATATTGATTCTTCTTAAAAAGTTTACAATTTACAATGACGACAAATTTACTTATTTAAGGCTTTTCAATAATAGAGTAATTATTTTGTTTCAAAAAAAAAAAATATATATATATTTTTATAATTTATACAAACTGTATTTATAGTATAATGTAATATATAATTATCTACAACATTTTCGTATTTATATAACTTACTATTTATTCTACACGGCTAGCAAAATAAATTGTGTGTCCACTGGACTTAACTGTGTGTCTGGAAAACATCCTTAAAAAATGGCCTGCATCATAGTTCACTGTCGTATATATAATATACTAATATAATATATATTTATATCTGCAACACATACCTAAAGGAATGTTTTTTTTTAAACCAGGTCAACATGCGTTATTTTAGTACGGGGCCATGTTATGGGGAGGAGGCGGGGGAAAGGGTGATTATATAAATTATTTCCTTATAGTACACATTAATATTAATGAATAGGTGAGGTAGAATGGGGAGGGGGACTTGCAAATAGTTGCCAAATGGCCTTTGTACGGCTCTGATTTACTATCTGATTTATATCTATATTATAATCTACATTCTATCGTGCGATTTAAACGACGTCGTACTGAACATTTATAGACATTTCGAAATTTTGACTTTTCAGATTGACATGTTCGAAATTGTGACTCGATGCTGCCGGATTGATATGATATTATTATGTACACACTCGACAACGTCACCATTATATATTATAGAAAATTAGTACTCATATATGCTGGTACCAGCATCATAAAGCGATATGATATTATTGTTATTAGTATACATCAGGGCAACTTTAAGTTACTAGGGAACCAATTTTTAGTACTTAAAAAACTAGCGGGCCAGGGAGCATAGAAAGCAAAAGTAAGGTCATTACAATTTGAAATTTGAAATACTACAAGACTCGAAAATAATAAAATCGACGCTATCGGTCAACGTACACGACGATTACAAGTAAATTGATAAAATAAAATTACACCTATATTAGCCTTATGTTGACTACGCCTCTATAAATGTATAATAATTAGACATTTAATAAATAAGCTTCGGTTCAATACTTGAGTTAATATCTAATACCAGAGTTATTAATATCTATACGTTTTACGAAAAACCAAATAAAATAAAATACAGATAAAGTAATTTGAAAACGTAGCGTGGGCCAGATAAAAAAATGGTACACGAGTTGCTCATCCATGCAGGTATATACCAATAAGAACGATAACTTCAGGACCCGCATCAGGGACTGCGGGAGTAGAGACTGCAGGATCAGGAGTGACTACATGAGTAGGGGCTGCAGGATCAGGATTCGTTTCGTCGTTGAAATACCGCTTCAATTGCAGTGTATACGACGCGTGTTATATCGGTGGAAATTGTGTGTAGGTACACTTCCAATATTCCGTCTGCGGTCGCAATCGCCGTCGAATCGGGTTACTAGGTCGGGCGGCTGCCATCTATTAACACGGCGGCCCTCGTATAGTAGTAAAAATAATAACAATATATTATAATTTGTATTTTACGTCTTCTGGTGTTGCTCGTTTTAGCAGCGGCGTCTCGGCGCGTGGTAAATCGTTTCGACCTAGTTCGGCATCGACCCCGACGACACGACACGACCGTCCGTTTTCCGGCATATCTACCTAGGTATATGTTGTACAATTTATAATATACTTAGGCGTGTGTAATGTATATATATATAGTTATAATGTTATGTTCAAATGAAATTGCGTCGTTCGAAATACTATATAAATCTGGCAACAGTCATGATCGAAGTAACACATCGGTATTTTTTTTTGACTAGAAAAACGTTTATATTTTTTTCCGTTATATAATTTATTTATTTTTTATCATGTCCACGGTCCGTATTATAATATAATATTATAATTTTCAAGTTAAACCGACAAAATGTTAACAGGAAAAAAAATATGAGTTTTTTAAAAATAGTTTTTTCCGAGGTGAACCCGATTTTTTTCACGGGACGCTAGTCAAATTTGAACGTGGCAACAATCGATTTACGAATTTTGTTTTAATTGCAAAAATTATTATAAGCGCATGTGAAAACATCGATTTTTTAAAGCTTGTCGGTTTCCAAGTGGTGAATACTGAATTTAATTTATAATTTATGACAGATAACGCAAGGTTATCATTAATTAGTAATTACCTATTGTTAGTTGTTGTCGGAACTGCGTGATGATAAATGTTATTGTAAATTCACATATTATACAGGTAACGTACAACTATTATTATCACATTTTATGTCTAAAATCAAAAAAAAAAAAAGTTTTTAATTTAACTTAAAACTATTACTAGCTCGAGGCTATTCTCAAGGTAACTTTCTATTTTTGTGAAACTTATTCGTTAAATTCTAAAACTGTTAGTTTTATAGCAATTAATAGGACAATTTAAAAATACCTAATACATATCATCAAATTAACATATCATAGTTATTGGTTGCACACATTTTATTTTGGCATCGAAAAACAGAAAAATTATGCAATCCATTTTCCATATAGTTATATCAACTTCGTCACAGATTTATAACATTTTGGAGGATCTAATAAAATTGTATTTTTCTTCACAACATTTTTTTTTTATAAATTTAATTTTAAATAAAATATATACCTCATCATTGTTACTACACAGTCATAATAATTTGTTATGATTATGTCAACAGTTAGATACAGAAGTACATTTATATTAATAAAAAAAATCTCTTAAGGTTGTTATAATAATTGTTTACTTATAAAAAACCTTCATACAGGTTGACCTACAGTTTAAATATATTAAACTTGTTAAAATTATAAAACATATTAATTAGGGAATAGGTTGATTAAATAGATTTCAAATTAAAACTCACTAATAAGCAATAACAACTGTCAATGATATAGTATTAATTTATGGTTTTTTTCTCTCTTTTTTTTTTTAATATCAGTTTATGATTTACATTTTTGAAACTTCGGTAACAATAAATAACATTAGCTTCGTACATGTATTTAATTTGTAAAAAAAACAGTTAAAAAAATTAAAAAAATTAATATCTACATAAAATATGACCTAATGTTTGGTTCTCCTTACAGTATCACAGATAATGTTTTATTAATTTTACTAAAGCTGATATCTAAAACAAATACATTTTTATTCTTTATAATATGTTATTTTAGTACATAGGGTACATCCTAAAAAAATGATCTCGATGGACATGTATTATATATCTAAAAAATAAATTAACATTTTCAAAATACAAATTTGACTGTACATGCTATAACCAACACACGTCGAACACATGATATGCATCAAGTTATAACAGAATGGCCACTATTTCAGCGATTCAATAACCATATTATTATAAGTATTCTGAAAAACTTGAAATGACATTTCATTTGCTTGTTTGAAGAAGCCATAGTTTGCGATAATAACAGAAAAAATGGACTCCTTCTGTAACAATATTAAATAATAACGTGCAACGATATAGCTTACAATCGCACAAATAGTAAACGATTAAGTATCATATGAATAATTATTATTCTTAAACCATCGATGTCTCATTGCCTTTTTTCGGATTGACGACTTTCAATAGGTATTCATATTCCTTATTATTTATTTTTCTTCACCTATTCAGTTATTATGACAATGTGTTGAACACTACTGTTCAAATAGAAAATGAATACATTTTAAACAAACAAAATCAATACGCAATAATTTATAGTATCGGTAAGTTGTTTTTTTAAACTTTTAATCATAATGAATACAACGAAGAATGATATAGTGTATAGTTATTACTTATTTTCATACTAAAGTTATTAAAACACAATATTTCAATGCTTACAATAATGTAAAATAATGTTATATTTTGTTGAACAAAAAAAAGTTGTTTAACTTATTATTTATGATATATGTGTACAATTTCTACCAACCTACATAAGATAATCGTGAAGTTACTATTATTACTAAGTAGTTTATTTAGATAAAATACAATTTGATCGTTTTAATGTACATCCAGTCCTTAAATACCATTCTATAATATATTGCTTGTGCATTATACACTATAGGTAAGTGGTAACTGGTAATGACTTTGATCATATGTTTTAATGAACAATTATTACACCAATATTGACACGGTATAAGATAACAATAAGAATATATTTTTAATTATTTTAATTTTAATACATACATTTTAACTATATACAAAAGGTATACAATAATACATTAAAATATTTCATATAGGTTTTTTTAATATAATCATAGTAAATATATATATCATAACATATTGAATATAGTCTTATATATTTAAAATTTAAAGGTACGTAATTATAAATACGTTGTTGAAATTTCGAAATGTAAAAATAGAAAATGTTAACGAGCAAATTCGTGTTTTTGAATATTATATATGGGACGGGGGCTCGTGTATTTAATAAAATATTAATAAAACATTATAGCTTTAATATTTTTTTTTTTTTTTGGTACTCAGTACTGCGATAGATTATGAAACTGAAGCCATGTGTTTCATATTATTTTTAATATGTACTTATATAAAGACGCCATAATAAACTCATAACGATGTAAATGTGGGGAGACTAAGGCGTTTGGATACGCAATATAATGTACACGAATGACTAAATCTCATTTGTAAACCTTCAGTTATGTATAAACAAAATCTAAAAGTTTTTGTCAATAAATACATATCCGATCGGGAAGCGCTCAAAATGTTTGTAAATATAATCGTATTTTTTTACATAATATATATTTTTACAATACAACATAATAATTAATATAAAGTATAATATTAATAGTCTTTAGTTAATCTTAATGGTAACAAAAATAATTTACATGATAATATTTTAGGTACCTTAAGTATTGGCGAAAATTCTATATGCTAAAAAAAATTATAAAGTATAATAATAATTTATTAACATCAAATAGTATTTAAATTCTATTTTACGTAAACCGAAGATAATATTATATTGGAAAACGCAGAAAATAGCGTACAAGTATAACTTACATAATTTATCAAAGATGATAAAATAATAATCATAACCATAATAATGATAAAAAAAAACCGGCTTAATTTGA
Organism: Pentalonia nigronervosa; assembly: GCA_014851325.1. Lineage (NCBI taxonomy): Eukaryota > Metazoa > Arthropoda > Insecta > Hemiptera > Aphididae > Pentalonia > Pentalonia nigronervosa. The sequence continues at coordinate 158,136 of JACXSJ010000448.1, read as the reverse complement.
AGGTAGTAGTATATGAAATATACACTAATTAAATAAAAGTATATATTATATACATAAATATTGCGTCGGTTTATTATTTTTACTCAATTGATGTTCTGTGGACACAAAGAGTAAAATATATTCTTGTAAAACAATGTTTTCATGACGTAAATATCGACGGAATAGTTGAACATAATTTCGTACCAGACAGTTGTCGGACTTAAAAATATTATTATCCGTCGACCGTTGTGCTCAGTACAACGGTGGACTCGGCAGTTTGTAAAACGCCGACAACGATTATTATTGTTCACAGTGGTTGCCACTGGACTCTGGTATCTTTGGCAAGGTAGTGGTCATCATCTTGCAAATGTCGTTAAAGCTGATCGTTCCTTTCTCTTCCAGATCCTTCCAGTATTGATAGTTGCTCCTCATGTAGTACAACATCTCCGGCATGTCTATGAATGCTGAAAAATACAATAATATATATGTATATATATGTTACGGGTAATGTCAACATTAGCCATTAGCATTTTGACTGACGTGTAACCATTCGGTTATAAACATGAAATATCAACACTATCCGGATAATGTTAACATTAGCCAGGCAATAGTGGATATACTCAATTTAATGTTATATCATTAGCAACACGTTAAGTAATTTTAAATTACATTTTACTCTTATTATTTTTAATAACATAACTTTTGAAATGTATTTAATATCGTTGGGTAGTAAATTAAAATTATTTAATCCCATGACTCAAATTATTTAAATGTCTTTTATAGTTCTATAAGTGGTCACTGCTAATTATGTCTTTAATATATTTTAATATTGTTAATAAATTAAAATTATATTATCTTATGACTCTTATTATTTAATATAAAATTATTTTATCTCACGATTGATACATTCTTAAAGTCGTTAAAGCATTAACCAAAGATTCTTGGCTAATGTCATATTATTCGGCAAATGTTAACATTATCCGGCTAATTTAAATATTATCCGTAACATAAATATAACAACTATTGAACTATATAAATATTCGGTCATTCGTATTGGACACTACTAACGTATAGGCAAAATAGAAGAGTAAGGGGGGGGGGCTTATCGAACAATTTCAGACAAATAAAAGCTAAGATATCGATTAGATGATAAAAATACAAAATGTATTTTTTTTCTGAATTATTAAAACTATTCTGAATCTTTTCACTTGAATAATAATGTTGTCATTATAACATATAATAATTATGCGTCAATTATTGACAGTCTAGTTACCAACTTAGAAAAAAAATTTTCATTAGAAAGCCTTGATGCAGCAATTGAAGTAAACAGTTTCATTAAATTGAATTTTAACGATACCTAGCACTTGTTGTATTGAATACAATAAAGTAAGTTTAAAAAACTAAAATATATTTTAATATACAAAAATTGAAGGTTTAAAAACCATTATATAATTCTTAGGAATTGTTGAATATTGATGTTGATGCTATACAATGTGAAATGAAGGTGGCAAAAAATGTGAGTTAAGATTAAACCAAGAAAGTGAAATCAATATAGATAGTCTTCGAAATTTTGTGAACTTTGAGGTGTAAATTTATTTAAATTATACAATTAGCGCTCACAATATTGATATGTTTTGCATCATCTGAGAGGTCATTTTCTGCCATGCGAATGATAAAAAATTGGCTTGGAGTAAGATGTTCTCACTAACCCATTAATACTTTTTATCGAAAGAAGAAAAATTTAATAGAATAGTTAGTAAAGAAATATCAAGAGAATTTGTTAGTAGTAAGTAGGTACTGATTAGCGATTGAAATTGTGAATAAATAAGATATAGCTCGTTTTTTTAATATTTTCGATTATCTTATTAAATGATAAATAATAGTTTTTGTTTATGCACAACTTTAAAAATTATGATATATTATTATCAATATGTACATATATATATTATTATATGTCTGTACCATGCCTATTAAATAATAATAATTCGAAAAGTATAAAATAAATACCAATAATATATTTATTGCAAATTGTTGTTTTACTAAGAAAAATATAAAATGTAAAATTATTTTTGTGTTATATAATTATTTTAATTTATAACCTTAAAATGATGAATAATTACAAATTGTGTGTCAGTATTCATAAGTACTTAATTGAAAATTATTTTAAGTAAAATGGTGTGAGCTCGAGGGCGAGGGATACACGAGTCCACGTGTCATTAATTTTTCCAGCCTTCTCTCCATAAGTTAAACTTTGTAATTGCACCTATCTCATATGCACTTACAGTCCCAAGTCTCAAACATGTCGTTTATGATGTAGTCCATGAAGCCGATTTGTGATTTTGGTATGGAACATGAAGCTCGGTCAAACATTGGCATCACCACTGGCAAATGATTTAGTTTCTCTTCGTCAGTCTGAAAACAAACACACGTTAGACAGATTTTGAACGTTCCTAAAGTGAGACATTAAAAATATGCATTTAAGATTACGTTTTTTTTACTGACTTTATATTTTACATAGTGTAGTTTATATAAAAAAAAATCATGACTGTATAGAGCGTCTATGTTTTCTAAGGATACTTTATTATTTATACATGGTCTTATGATCCTAGTGGTCGTTGTAAAAATAGCTAAAAATTAGTTTTAATATTTTATTTAAATTTAAATTTGTATTATGTTTTTTAGCTTTATATACTGAGAAAAAATTGTTTTATCAAAATGTATAAAAAAACAATAGATTAATTAAACATAGGTACACACATAATAAATATAAATAATTATATCATATTAAGTAATATTAAATTTTAGCTCCTATTTGAAAAACATAACACTGCATATTTTTATATACATCAATCATACTCGTAAGGTCGGAGGGAGAGGGTGCGAATTTCTAGGAAATTTATGGCTATGCACTTTAAATTGGTGCTATACATTTGCATTTGCATACTGCACACGTTATATTGTAATATTTTGTCGTAAGTAAGTACTAAACAGTGTGCACAAAAACAGGGGTTGAGGTATATCGTGTGGGTACGTGTCAGTGTACTTAGGTAAAATAAGTACGAAGACAAGGGCCAGCAATTCGTTTGTATAGCTGTTCAGATAATTTGAAAAAAAATTCCGAGGGTTAGAAAAAAAATTAAATATTATTTAGTAATTTATATTTAATATAAATTATAAAGTTTCATATAAATAATAATACAATTGTTACTTTCATAGTTTAATGAGAAAAATTACTCAAATATCTATTCTGTTTATTTTTGGCGGTCCAATTATTTCCCCTTCGAGGGCCTCCTTCATTGCCGACCCCCTGTACCAAGACATTAGATATATATTATATTTGAACGCTTTGTTTTTACACGAAACGTCCTCTTTAAAATATGAGATATTTTTAATATATTTTAGAAGAACTGATTAACCATACTTGATTAAAGTATTCCTCAGCAATCCGTTTGGCCCATTCCACACACATCTTTAGCGGTCTAGTTGGATTGGACACGTCTGCGCATTTGATCAACATTCTCTTCACCAGGTTTATTTCCTCGGCACTGGTAGGCATTACAGTCTCTGGACTTACTTCGCTAGGAGTCTAACACAATTAAATCGCATTAGCGTTTCGTTATCATAAAGGTTTATTATTGTGTAATTTAGAAGTAAAATATGACGTTGGCAGAGTTTATTGTTCTATACTCACCAATCCTTCGACGGGCGCTTCGTCGAGTGTCGACGGCTTGTTACAGACGCTCACGAATTTGGCTAAATGTTCGAAATGTTTCGTCATCTCGGTGGCCAATATCATGTCGATAATATTCTGCCTCACCACTTTGTAAGTGTCTTTTTCCAGACCTAAATGCATTTTTTTTTGTCGAGTAAAATAAAAATTTGGACACGAGCCATAATACGTACCTTTGAAAATGTTCAACCGTTCGTCCTTGGTGGTGAGCTTAAACGTTAGAGCGGCGTGGTGCGATTCTAAAACGCTTATGTCGTTGTACAGGATAGCCAAATCGTTTTGGGAATTACATAAGAACGCGCTAATGAAAAAATAATAATAATATATATATATTATTATACTGCCAAATAGCTTAAGCTCGGTTTTAGTATGTGGTCAGCTGACCTCGATTTTCCGGGATGATCGATGTCGTGCGTGATCGCTGCGATCAGACAGCAAGCCTCATCCAACTGATCCAAAAGCCTTTTTATGCGATCTTTTTCCAAAAACATGGCGGTCGCTTGAAGAACGTCGGCGGCGTGCGTGGAGTTGTGGTAAGTATTTTTAGCGTGATAATGACCCTCAACTACGGTTAACCACGCGTGCAATGTCCGTTCATCACAACCTAACGTTTTGTGTACTTCAAAGTGTGTTAGCAGATTCATTCCCAGGTGCACCAAAGGCCTAAAAGTAAGAATAACTAATGATTTTTTTTTTATTTAAATCAAAAATAATGTAAAAAACAAACAATTACAATAAAAAAATAATAATATAATAACAATATATATATATTATAATAACAATTACTAAACCTAAATACTGCCTAGAAAACAAAAATATAATAAGACAAGATAATATGATGTAGCAAAAGTATTATTATGTGGTTGCGTGCTACTTGTATAGCTGACATTAAAAAAAAAAAAAAACATTAAAAAGAATACGTTTTGTTTATTTATTTATTCCTAAAGTATGTGTGTGTGTGTGTATGGAGGGGAGCTTCATTTTTTATAATTTACAGCGATCAAGATTCAAACATGAAATTATTTTCGGTTCTTAAACAGTAGATTATCAACGAACGAATCTCACGAACATGTTGTCCAAATTATAACTACAGTAGACAGTACAGTTTGTGGTGGTACAAAGTGAGTTTTATAACCGAATAAATCTTATAAGCAAAGTGGAAAAAAAAAAACAAACATTTTAATTATTTATAAATTGTATTTTACTACATATTTTGCTTTTACTTTAATCTACTTAAATACATATTACACATTACTTTTTAGTAAATAAATGAAATCAGATAATGCAGTTTATTACATATTTTAATTTTGCATGTGATTAAAATTTATATGATGCGTGCACTTATTAATTATGAAAAAAAATTATAAAATATGAATCAAAATCAGTTTGAACCAACAAAAATATATAACTTTTCAAAACCAATTTATTTCTAAATTTTAACCAATATTGTTTATTTTCTAGCATTTTTTTTTTTTTACGAAATTTGAGTCTTATAAACAAATTTTTTGTAATGTATTTGGATACGTCCGGACCGATTCAAACGACTCTAAAAAGCGACTGAACCCTATATCCACGAGTCTTATAAGCGACGTTCCTGTATTTTGTATGTAATTGTACATCGTAATTAAAAACATTTAAGCATTCGTCACCTTTTCATAGTAAGTTCTTCGAGCTTAAACACGTTGAAATCCCAATACAGAGACATGTCTAAGAGTTCTTTGATTTGAGGAGTTACACTTGTCATAAAATTCATTTTAGCGATACCCAAACCATAAGGCTGACTCTTAACAGTCGCCGAATCATTAGAGCTTCTTCGAGTGGATGTCACGTGAACAGGCCCTTGCTAAATCGAAACAAAACATAATGTATTTTCTAGTATTGTTAACACGGTTATTGTGTTGTTGAAAAACAGTACCGTGATAAGAGCTCCGATAAGATCTGACGTAACGGGATCATCATATTTGATGTTTTCGGTTTTCAAATGTGATGAGTATAGTTCAGTGACACGCAATATATCAACAACCTATAATATTATACGATTTATATATTTTTCAACATATATTTGTATACCATTAATACGATGTCGTCATCAATCTAAGACCTATACCTTATCTAAAATCTGTACGACCTGGTCGTTTGAGTTTTCTTGAGCGGTACATATCAATGATATTACTTTTGTGATTGGCGCTTCAAGTGGCAAGTTATGTAGTTTCGCCAAACTTTGTCTTCTAGCTGATTGTGCGCCTATTATAGAAAAATCTAATAAATTAAATTTAGAATCGATAACAATTTATTTCATAATCGTTTTTTAGATTCTGAGCGAAGCGACCCCTATATTGATTTTACAACAATGTGTATTTTATTTTGTGTTAAAAGATATTTTTTTCTAGTAGAACAAATGCTTAGATTTTTAATTTTTAGCGTGATTTCTGATAGAAAGTTGAATCTAGTCGGTACTTTTGAGGAATAAAAGTTAAAAAAAAAAAATAAGAAAAAACAGAAGTTTTTACGTAAAATCAGTTATTGACAAAATTGATTTTGTTTTTGTTTTGTGTAACTCAAAATTAAATAACCATAGATAATTAACAAATTAACATTTTTTCCAAATATTTATATTATAATTTTCTATATATGATAACACTTTGTAAATATTTTGAGCTATCTATAGACATTTAAAATTTTTATTTGAGGCATTACATTTATTACATTACATTTGGCATTTTGATTTTTTGTTAAGACTTTCGACAAACAATTTTTCACTTAGTAAAAAATCTTGAAAATGTAATACAAGGTTCCTCATAAGTTGTTCATATACCAATTAAAAAATATTGAAAATACATTGTAACAATATTTTTTATAAGAGTTAAAAGTTAAAATTTTAATGAAATTGAGACAATTTTAAAATTATTTTGTAATTTAAAATGTATCAATTTTTTAATATTTATACCTAAGATTTGAACATTTAATACAAGGTTCCTCATAACTTATTGATACTATAACTAATGAATCTAAAAATATAAACACAAGTTTTTTTCATGAACATTTTAAGTATAAATTTGGACAACACGAGATACATATCTATTTAAACAAAGAATAACGATTTAATTTATTTTGTTTTAATTTGTTAATATTATTATTAGGTATTCAACATTTTTAAAATGTTATATTATATAACACAATTATATTTTTCACATAATAACATTTTAATATATTAAATTTTTAGAAAAAATGAATTCAATATACTGTATAGATAATAGTAAAATAAATTACCATAGTAGTAATATAAAATATATATTATATTAAAATATTCTTAGTAATATATGCTGACGTACCATCTTCGCTCGGAATCGTTTTTCGAATGCAATGATTTATTATTGAATTTAAGTTTAACATATTTATTACAGTGACTTATTCAACGACGAGCTACATTCTACCCCAACTAAATAGCAGAGCGGTTACCTACTTTTCCCTTTTTTTAAAAATTTTTTTAATAGAGGTGGATGCATTATACTATTATAATAATAAACAAACAATAAATTGTAATTTTAGCTATTTGCAAATACTAATTTATAAATATTATATACATAATAAAAGTAAGAATTTATTATAAATATGCAAAATTATTATTATATTTATTTAAAAAAGAATTTTTAATTCTTAAAATCGTTTAATTAAGATTGCGCGGCGTTGTAAACAGGCAATTTAAATGACACCATTGTCGTCTGCGTATTTTTCAGTTAAGTATAATATCATACTATAATAATTTTTTTAAAGTTTTAACATATTTTTATCGTTCAGTTATTATGATTTAACTTTTCGATGGGCATGTTGATAAAATACCAAGACAAAATTATATACATTAAATTTAGACATTTCAAAAATGATTATATTAATCTATTCTTGTATGAAATAGAATTTACAAAAAATTAAATTAACTGGAAAGATAATAATGCTTGGATTTTATAAATGATATGTAATAATCAGAAATAATACAACTTTTCTATGAATAGACCCAGCTAACTCCATATCGATCGATGAAATATCTATAGAAAATAATATTCTATATAATTAAATATAAAATACCTTTTAAAATGATATTTTTTAGGCACAGTTTAATAATTAATTGATTTGTAATTACTGCCAGGAAATAATTTTTTTTTATTTGCTTTGCATTTTAATATTTATATGGTATGTTCACACAGTGGTCTTCAATATTATATTTTCTAATGTACCTATCTAAACAGTCACAATAACTTATTGTCGATAAGTATAAATTACTTAATATGTATATATTATAGATCGATTAAATTATATTTTACTCTAAACAGAAATGTTTTAAAAAGTAATTCTGCCTATTACGTGAGTACAATGTTTGGTCATAATCAAGGGGTTTTGAGTAAAAAGGGTTCATACGACATTTATGTGTAAATTTAATTAATGATAGTTGAACATGATAAAAGTTATTTTTCAAACCGTGAGCAATTTATGTGTAGGTATTGTGTATGTAATATATTTACCTGGTAGTTTTAAATAAAATTATAAAATATACACTTGTAGGTATAACATGATTATTTAGCTGTATGTTTACCTACTTCAAATTAATGATAAATATTATTACGTTAATCTACCGAATTCATTTTATTCGTATTTTATTTTTAGTTCATAATAATTTATTTGAATTATATTTTATACAAATGTTTAAATGATAGGAGTAACGAAAGTTCTTGTGCAGAGGTTTACGCAAAGTCTCCGTAAAATGTTTATTAATTATCATATAACAGACGAAATTATTTCTATAAAAGTTGAAGTTTATGTTATTAATCTACATAGCGGAGTTTCTGGTTGACTGATTTCAATGAATTTATGTAAGGGAAGTTTGTTTTAAAATATTAAATTAGATAACGCCATGTATGATAATGATGATTAAATAGTAGTTTAGATTTTGAATTAAGCCGGAAAGTTAATGATTGTACAAAATGATGTTAAATTTTTTTAATTTATATTTTGTTCCCGAAATCTTTCTGGACTAAAAGTTGAGGATAACATTGTGTTTTTAACGTAGTTGCAAATTGATTATAAATTTAACTTGATAAAACTAATATAAATATCGTACATAATTATTGAATTAAACTTAAAACCGTATGAACAAACGCGGTACATTGGTAGTCTAATAAAAATAAATAATTTGCAGCATTCTAACTTTTTATAATGTCATTAGCTGTGATACTTGACTCCACCCTGATTAAGATTTATCCATCTATCGTTTTTCATTTTTACAACACTATAAAAAAAAAAAAAAATAGTTTGAAAAACTCATCAAATTCTGTTCATCCGTTTAGGACCTTTTCTTGGACAAACAGATAAACAGAGAGAGCAGACAGCCAAATGTATCTGTGTGTGTTACATGCAATATTACATATTTTAATCGTTTACGTTAAAAATCTCAACGTATGACATTTGAGAATACTTTGCATTTATAATACGCAAGATAAATAATAATAAAAAAAAAATAATATCATATATATTTGCTAAAAGTTAAATTTCCAAACCTGTGCGGTAAACAATGTTTGTCGTCATGGTTTTTGTTTTCATTTTTTTTTAAGAATACTTATCCTAGAAAAGGTGAGATAAAATTAACCTTGAAAAATGCAAAGTTTTCCAAATAAATCTTCGCCACCTACGTTTGTATCAATTTTCCATAATAACAAAAAATGATATCTTCCAATCATAATAACAATTTCATTTTCTGTAATTAATGGCAACTCTGTACATAACCAAAAAAATATTGGATTATCGTGGGCCAAAACTAAATTTTTGCGTGTGTTATCCTATAACAACCTTTAGGGGTTGAAAAAAATTAGCTTTAAATACCCCACAGTCTCAAGGAATCGTTTAATATATTTTTTTTATTGAAATTGTAGTTTTTGAGATTAGCCGTTATAAAATTTTTCATCAATAAAAAACTCATTTCACACTTATGTTCAGTTACTCCAATTTTTTTTATATAATTTCATTATTTTATTTTACTTTAACTAAATGGAAATTATGCATATATAATATATATTATTATTATATTATATATACATAAAACAATTAATATTCGTTTTCAGTTAGCTAAAACAAATCCCTGTGCGAGCTTACCTTTAAAATTGGAATTTTTTAAAATCTTCTTTCAGCGCACCCCTACATTGTGGTACAGGGAAAATTTCAAGCTTCTTGCATAGTCTTGACTGTTTGTTGATAAGTTATTCAGGACATTTTATTTTATATACACAGATTATTAATCGGAAGACTTAAATAATTTATTCGTAAACGTTAGCACGCGTGTATTTATCGTGTTGAAAAAGTCACTTTTATGTCTCATAAATTATAATGTATGGATTTGATTGCTTACCATCGCTGTTAATAGACTTTAGGTCATATGATCCTTTACGAATGGATGGTACACTTCCTCTTGGAAAACCATGTATATCAACAATACTTTCTTGTATGTAAATGTAATTCGTTGTTTCTCTGAAAACCAATACGTTTTAAAATGAACACTCATAAGCTATTCAAATAAAACCAAAGGATTACTATTTCATTCTGTTTTTATTACCATAATATTTGTACCAGTACGTGATGTGAAAATTGTATTCATCGCATTTTGCCAATATTTTTGATTTTTGGAAAATACATCCAATTTATAGTATACACTTAATATTACGAGGATTTATAACAATATTTTCTTATAAAATATAATCAAATGATAAATAAACGAAATAAAATGTATGTTTTATATAATCATTCGTAGTCGAAACGATGTATTTACGAATAGTATATATATATTATATATTAATTAAAACACAACGGAAAATGTTTTTCTTTTTTCGATAGACTTTCTTTATAAATTTCTTTGATCTTATTTAGAAAACTGGAATATTTATTTATTTCAAAGCATTATTAATACTCGAATATTTGATTGAAAAATCTTTGATTTAAAAAATAAGCCTCTTATACCATTTTTAACGGCTACCCATTGATTTACAAAACTTACTTGCCAAACGGTCGAAACGGGGAGGCCCGGCAATTGAGATACACGTGCTCGCCGCTCTTGCACTTCCACGACACTTTACCATCCCATTCAATGTTTTTTTCTAGCTTTTTGGTAATTTGGTCGATATCGCCCAACTGGTGGAATACAGCCAGTGGTTTGTTTATCACGTCTTCGGCGGCATATCCCAAAATCACCGAGCTCGACTTGTTCATGTACTGCAAGGTTAAAACATTGGCATTATGACGTAATATATTGGTATATGAAACGGTTAAATAGTTGTAATAACATCGTTTATATAATAGAGGCGAATAGCTGTTGCTCTGTGTATATAAAGTCGTAATAGTAAATGGACAACTAACCCAAAACGGTTCTGTTAGGATATTGTTTTACTGATTGGATTTTGAATTTGTTTCGTTGGCGTGGTATTAGCGATAAAATAAAAAGAAAAGTAGCGTTTTCCATTTACAACACGAAATAACGCCAGACCCCAAAATAGATATCGAACAATGTACTATATTTCAAGTTTAAATTTATTTAGGCGGGAAAAGAAAATTTCTTAGAACATTCTAAGACAACTGAATACTCGATAAAGATTTCATATTATAATACTACCCGTGCAATAACAACACGTAAATTAAATATTCAAATATAGTGTACTATTTATCTCTTATTAAACGACACATTGTTGTTTTGAAATTAAAACAACGCGATATTGTATTGTATGGCACAAAATAAATATATTATATAACTAATAAGCACTTATAAAGCATCGTGATAATTACGAATAATTATTTAAATTTTGTGCAATAAATAATAAGTACTATAATCAGTCGTTTGATAATTAATATTATATATATTTTTTGAATAGAGATTTTTCTTGTTGGCATAATTTACCGTACAAATTAGAAGCAACTATTTCAGTTTTTATTTTTGTTTGGTAAAAAAGAATTGTTATTTACGTGGATGATAAATAATACAAATATGAAACACTTTATATTTATAAAGAATAAACAGTATGATATTAATCATATAATTGAATTTAAATATTATTTTTTATTTTCTATTGATATTATTATAAGTAAAAAAAATAAATTTCTGTTGTATTAATTTTATGTTATTAAAATAAGTTTATCCTTTAAGATGACAACAGTATTTTTTTTTTTATTATTAAAACTTGTTGTCGAGTACAAAACTTACTTGAAAATAATACCATTTTAAAAATGATTTGTCAGTATAGTTATAAATATTATATAATTACATTTCAGAATTTAATACGATGTGGGCATACTGAGTATATTTTAGTTTACGTTTATTTTAATAATAATAAAACAGTTTATATGCCGTAAAAACTATTATAGGATATCGACAACTACTGACAAGCAGTAAAATAGTATAAAATGATGTTTTAAATTTGAAAAAAAAATTAATACGTACATTATGTACTATATACAATGTACCTACACAGGTAGATATAGCTTCTACCAATAATGTTGTGTATGTTTCAATTACCCAAGGGAAAAATAAAAGAAAACGGAAAATAATATTACATTTTTATATAGGTATTTACTACGACAGCTCAATATAACATAGGAAATAATAATCTTCTTTAAATTTTACGAATGTTATCTAAAATTATAGGTTTTAAATTAAGTAGAATAATTCCGATAATTTTTTTTATTATTTTGAATATAATCTTTACTCAAACTGACTTATAAGAGCCTTGATTTATTTTTAGTCTTAATAACACATAATTTATATATTATGATATTTTAACATTTTACATATAAATTGGTATAAATACCTATCCAACTAGTAACTACCCAAATGTGCACAGTATAAGTGTATGTATATTTAATTATACAGCAGGCAATTCATAATTTGTTCGAATTAATCGCACGAAGAGTTAACGAGTATGTAATTATATCTTACAAGAATGTAATATATAATAGTTAAGTTTGTATTGGTACATTTAACTTATAATGTGAGATTTTCTACGTTTATTTTTTTTAGAAAATCCAGATAAATAGACAGAAGAAATTATGATTAGGAACTTCGATATTGAGAATAATGTGTTCAGTGCAAAGTGTTTAACTGAAATCGAAATAAAATCAGTTTGGTAACGCAAAAAAGCAGATTTTCGAAATATTTAGTATTTACACAATTAACCATGCCTCGCTGAATCTTACTATAAGTCAAAAGTTCAAACAGTTTCGACATTATTATTAGTTTTTTTGACACCAGTTCAATACAAATTGCTGGATATTGGATTTTCCTTAAGAACCAAAGTAGTCGTACTACTTCAGTATCGGAAGGAATACAAACAAAATCGTTGAACCTTCTCGAAAACGTTAAAGTAAATACTACTAACAGTTTGGTAAATTCTTTTATTATTTCAACAAATAAAATTGATTTAAACACAAACTTTTGTTCTACTAGGTAGTAAAATATCAAGTTACAATTTTAATTTTCAAGACATTTTAATATTTCAATTTTAGGAGTATTTTACTGGTTTGTTTTTTCATAATTGATTAATAAAATAATTTGAACTATATTCAGTATATGTATTTTAAGTTTTTCCAGCCCTTATTAAAAAATGTTGTTAAATAGTTTATGTATATTCATTCACGTGCGATGTGTGTTGTACAATGTGACTACATTTTTCGAATTTATAAACTTTGGGCATAGTATATTATTTTTTAAATAAAATTGGGTTAACTGGGAGAAGTTTGTATAAATGTATAATAGTACTATGAATAAAACATAATACTGTAAATTTAGGTAATAAACATTGAAACGTGAATGTTCCTAATACAAATTTAAAATGAATAACAATAATATACACAATATTCCCTTTAAATGTTATAATAATGTATTTTTTACCAAGTATTAAAGAGCACGTGTCAATTAGTTGAGTCAACACTTCATAATACTACATTTTGACTAGTAAGGATACTGTTTTATTGATAAATATTACTTATTCTTATAAACTTATTAAATATTAATTAAACAAAAGTAGATAGTAATAATAGTAGTCTAAATTTGGTCGGTTATAGTTCTATCTATTGTTTGTATCGTTTTATTATTGTTTGAAGAAGACACAAAACATTTTGTGGCTGTAATTATTATTATGGGTGTCAATTGAAGTTTCCTTCAATTTACAAAATGGATTTGAAAATGTTACTATTACAGCAGCCAGGAAATGTTAAGTAACAAAGTGTTTTTGTAATGCGGTCATTGGAGCTTGCACGAGGTAATTTAATTTTGTGGTTTCACTTAAAGCCTCTTCCATCCAAATCGTTTTTTATTCGTCTACATTTCTTGGTTTACCTAGAACAACACTGATCCAAAAGCAAACAAACAAGTTATGCACCCAAGGGATGTTATGTACGTCGGCATATTTACCGAAGCTACAAAGTTATTGATCATTTACAAAGTTCAAGAGAGAGAGAGAATAGAAGGGTTTGAAGTTCTAAAAAATTAATTTTTCCTATTCAATGATGTTTACTTGAATGTTGTGTTTGAGGTCGGTAATGATAACGAGGTCTTTGGTTTTGTCCAGTGCAGCTAGAACTGCGTCTTGTTGTGCTAACATTGATCGCATCGCTACATCCTCTTTTTCTAGCTGTTGCAACTCTTTGATCCATATGTTTTTGTTGCATGTTTCTACTATTATCTGCAATAATGTTTTTGTTGATAAATAAAATTAAACACGACGTTATACCTAAATGACTATACATCATACAAATAAACATAATATATTATATACATAAAGCATTATAAAATATTAACTAAATAATGCGAAACATCGAATTATGAATATTTTAGATATGAAATATAATCAATAGACAATTATAGGTTACCATTTTTGAAATTATAAAACTTCCAGACGATTATAGTACTATTAAGTATTAAATTAAAAAAAGGTAAAACAAAATAGTTACTCTATAGTTTACACTATTTTAAATAAATATTACAGTAATAGTTTTATACAAAGATCATTTTTTTTCTAAATATAAACTAAAATGTAAGTATACTAAGAAAAATAAACAATTTAAATTTAATGATAATAACATTACATTTACTGAGTAGACAATTCAATATTTGGAAACTTCCTTTAAATTTATGGCTTAAACTTCGAAATAACTTTTATAGGTCGATATTTGTTTCATCTTTATATCAGACAATGAAAAGAAGTAAAATTAAATGAAGATTTCTGATTGTTACGAGTTATCATTGCTCCCCTGAAAGGTACAAAATTACCATAATAATAATTTCTTCTTAGCAGTTAGAATGCTTAAAATATCTGAAACCGTTAAATTTTTTCATAAATTTTTTTTTATTTATAAAGAAATTGATCAAACTTGGGAAGTAGATTGTAATATGAATGAATAAATAAGTATCCAACTAAGTAAAACTTGTTTTTTTTTTAGTATAGTAGAAAGAAGTGGTTTCGGTGCATAATAATATATAAAAATATTAAAATATTAATGAATAAATTGTTTTTTTAATAAAAGTCTTATAACGATCTATTGCATCTGTGGATATGTAATTATATTAATTTAATTATACAAATAGGTACCTAAAAATAAATTGACTGACCGCAGAGTAAATATGGTTTATAAATTTCCGTTTTTTACTTATTAGCAGATATCCTTTTTCAATATTTCTTTTCCCCAGTCAATTTAACCATAGAAAACCATTGAGTGTATCAATAATATCTTTCAAAATATATTGAAGTATAGAAATGTAGAGCCTTTTTAAATGTTAGCCAACCAATTAAATTTAGCTTATAAAATAATGAAGTAATAACAGATAAAAATATTGGAATGATGAAGGAAGAGACAAAAAAAAAGTATCTTTATTCTTCATCATATTAATTAATAAAATATTGTTATTTCTTACTATAAGAAACAAATAAATCGATTCATACTTTATAGTTAATTTAAATAATTTGAAATAACAATTTTATTAAAAAAAAAAGGCAGAAAAAAAATATTATGTACCAGAATCTAAAATCAATATCTAGGATAATTAATGATATTTAACTAAACCGAACACTTAGCAACATATTTATCGACAACTTTTTAAGCTTTTAAATTTAATATAGGTTATTAAAACATCAATAGTTATTATAATTTTTAATGAAATAATTATTTTCGGTTTTAGAGATCAGTTAGTTCTGTATATGAATAAAATAGAATTAGGAATGGGATTTATTTAAAAATACTCAAGAGTAAAAATATTGTGTAATATGTTAGAAATTGCAAGACGTACGTAATTTGCTAGCAGATCGTATTTGAAATGTTTTTTGAATTTATAAAAATAGGTAGTTACTATGAAAACATACAGTGACAACCTTTGAATTATTTTATAATTTATGATGAGGATAGAAATTAAAACTAATCAGATTTTTTAAATATTTATATATGGTCATATGATCAATATATTAACCAAGTAATTGGAAAGGATGATAAGTTTTATTTCTGTCCGATCTACATATACAAGAAAATAAAAAAAAACAATCCAAGAGAAAAGCTAATAAAGCATCGCCAGAGGTTATTGGTATAACATAAAATATTTAATTAAAATGTTATTTGTTTTTATGTCTTTAACTACTTTAACGCTGTAAACATAATTAAAGCGTGGCAAAGATATAAAAGTAAAATCATATAAACATTTAAAAGCAGTATCTAAATAACACTATTTTATTTTTTGTACTTTACATTTTTAAGTATTAAATTTATTTTGAACTTCTTAACTATTGTGTATTATAATATTAATATTAATATATAAAATTTCTTTTACAACTATTGTTGAATATATTGTTGCATTTTCCTACTAAAACTGATGTTTTAAAAGGAAAAATTAAGTAATTATACATGATAAAAAATTCAAAATAGTAGAAATAATCAATAATAAAACAATAATGTGAATGTATACTATTGGTAATGTATAACAATGAATATTATATAATATATACAAAAATAAATATAAATATAAATATATATCTAAGATAATATTCGAAGAAAAAAAAATATCATCCCTTACTTTTCGTAAGCAGATAAAACAACGTATAACATATGGATAAAATTACATTTAATGAAATCAAGAAAAATTATACAAAATTATATTTTAAAAACGAGGATTGTGCGCGAAGTTTTTTTTTATTATTCGTGAATAATTAAATTTGGCAACGGATTGTACAAAAATAAAAAAAAACACCTACCTTATTAAATCCATTGGTTAAAATCGACGTAACGTCTTTTTCGTTTCTCAACACAAGGCTGAAAAAAACAAATACGCTATACTTTATCAACCAATGAGGTTTCGCATCATTGCCCACCGAATTACAGTATAAGTGTAAAGAAATTGATTACCTTTTCCTTACTAAAGCGACAAGTACAACGTGAGCATTCTTTCTAATCGAACGTAACGACCTAGGGACAAAAAAAAAAATCAATACTTATAGTATGGGTACTTATTTAAAATCAACATAAGGAAATATTTATTGTATGTACGTTTATTTTTTATTTGCTTCAGTAAGACAATAATAATGCTGTTAAAACCTAACAGAAGCTTTTTTTTTTCACTGATATGTATCCGTGTATTTATAAGTATGTGGGTACGCTTATTTTAAGACAGATGTACGATTTAAAATGCAGAAACTTTTCTTTTTAACCCTACAAGAAATTCATAATTTATTTCTATATATAATATATGATTTTATATAACATCGATGTTCTACACTTTTTTATGAGCTGATTAAAATATTTTCGGTATAATATGTCAAGTGTATACGTTTGAAATGTTGATAACTTTCAGCGATTTTGTTGGTCTTACATCGTATTGCATTGCAAATGTTATTCTACTTCGATCAACCAACTGATGCCTTTGGTGTGAAAACGGAGAAGCAAAGATCAGTGTTGCCCCTTCAAAAAGCCTTATATATTTAAATTACCACTTAGGCACCAAGTCGTATTACATAATATATAAATATATATATTTGTATATAGATTGAAAAAGTTCTGCAGAAAAATGTATGTATAGAATTTAATAATATAAATAATACTTGGATGTATACATTATATTATGGATTTATAAAATGATATTAAATTAATTTACGAGTGAATTGTTTAGATTTAATATAGAGCAAATGGTCCATTAAAACACATATAAAATTTAGTATTTAAATAATAAAAAAAAAACACTTGAAGCTTTTAAGCGTGCGTTTATCTTAAGTGAGGTTAGAGTAATAATAATTACACAAAAATATTAAAACTGCAAATAAATTGTTCTTGTCTGTATACGTCTTGTTATTACTATTATAATACTAATAAATGCGTAAAGTAGATTTATTGTGGGTCGGCTGATATTTTTACAGACGTTTAGGGTACA
The DNA here is from genome assembly GCA_014851325.1 of Pentalonia nigronervosa. Taxonomy (NCBI): domain Eukaryota; kingdom Metazoa; phylum Arthropoda; class Insecta; order Hemiptera; family Aphididae; genus Pentalonia; species Pentalonia nigronervosa. The sequence goes on along the minus strand of JACXSJ010000448.1, from coordinate 139,996 downwards.
ATGGAGCGAAAAATACGATTAAAATCATATTTTACTGTGTGGCGAATGAACCGCAAAACGTGTAGTATAATGCCAGTATTTGGATCATTAGGCACACTAGTAAAAAGTGAATCAAATGCCTGTGCTCAAAGATGGTTGGGCTACCCAAAGTGTTTTTTATCTACCGTGACAAGCGCAAACTTAAGGCCGCCTTAAACAGCCACTTTTGATTTCCGTGCCGCGATAACACCCTCCGCGATTGCTTTTTAGGGTGCATTCACTTCCAAAAAAAATATGTATTGTAGTGTGTTCTGTCCGGTATTAACATATATTATATTCAGTACATTAGTAGTACCCTAAAAATGTGTTTTTTAACGTTCGTTTAAAAACCACTCAAGTGTTGTATAAAATAATATATTGTTTAATATTTTCTATATATAGGATACAACTTGATTATTTAATTATCTAAAATTATGGTTTTTTGTAAAATAACACTTACATTTATATACATAGGTACTTAGGGTATACAGAATAATGTGATTTAAATAGATTGCCATAGTAGGCAATATATTGAGGTTTAATTTATACATAAGAAAACAGGAGTGAAATATTTTCTTATACATTTTTTTTCTAAATAGTTAGGTAATTTTAAGTTTTTATCATACGGTAAAAGAATCAACAAATAATTTCTAGAAAATTATTTCTTTAAATTGTATTTATTTCCAATATTTATAATTTTCAAACATAACGTCTCTTTCAATAATAATTATAATTATGATTTGATATTTTTTAGATATCTAGATATTTGTTATTATCATTTACATAATCCAAACACAATATTAGTATTGACAAAACTTTCAACTAAATCACTCACACAAGACTAAAGATTAACAGTAGTCAGGTCAATGTCAACAGAGAATTAATAATAAGGACTCAAGATTTAAGGGATCAGAAGCTTCGGCTGTTTTTTTTAGAATATATACCACAGGGATGCTAGATGTAGAGAACTTATCTTTCAACTGACTATCCATTTCCTAACTAATCTTCAAAGTGAGTAAACATACGAAATATTAACTTATAATATACCCTAAAGGTATAGTAGTTGATTGAGAGAGCAGTTTTAGCGACATCGAAGTAGAAATGGTTGTAAGATATTTTAATACACTAATTGACATCATCTTAATAAAATATTTATTATCAACAAACTGTCCCGCCCTGAATTGCCCGTGCCAAAGACGTGTTTTTTTTCAAAAATATATTTGTAAAAAAATGTATATGTCATATTTTTACTAATTATAATAGTATTAAAATATATAACTAATGGCAACCCTTTAAATTAACAAAAAAAATATTCTTTTTCATGAGCTAAAAAAAATAAACGTGTGAGCACCCTTTAGCTACCAACCTATATAGAATGAAAAAATAAACTATAAACACCCAACATGTTTCAAGGAATTTATTGAGATAACTTTTATTGAAAACTGTCCGGTAGTTTTTAAGCCTATTAACTTCGGAAATATCAACATACAATTTTATTTTTTAGGAAGCATTTCAAATAATTTTCAGTAGGTATTTAATATTTATTGATAGACGAGGAGTCCAAAGATGATTTTGTTGTATGTAACGTTCAAAAATCATATGAGTGAATGAATAAAAGTATAATATAATAATATGTATATCTAAAAAATAATATTATCTGTAACCAATGACAACTCGGCGTTGACCATGGCAAAGATTATATAATACAATATATATATATATTTGTAAAAAAATAAATATGCCATATTTCTACTAATAAAAGTAGTAATATATTATGTAACAAATAGCCACCCTATAAATAAGCAGAGTTCAAACATTTAGAATATTAGAATATAGATAGTGTTCTATACAAATTATTAAATGTTTAAATAACATATAAATTTATTTATTTTTATGCTCATATTTTGAGTAAACGAGTACTAAATACATGGATACTATGAAATATGTTTAGTTTTTAAAATTTTTTTTTCAAGATACATATTTGACGCATTTAATATTTTCACCTCTTTTAAAAATAATGATATGTAAAATGTCTTAAGGTTATTTTATTGCCAAATTGTTTTCTGTTTTTATAGTTTGACATTAGATGTGTTTTCTTAAAGTTTAATTAAGTATATTTATTTATGAGCGTTAAGTTAATTTTTATTTTTAGTAAGCACTAATTTACATAAAACCTTCTTATAATTTTTATTTATACGTAAGCCTTTTTTTTTTAAATATTACTACAAAGTTTTGCTTAAAGGTTATATCAAGTTTTTTTTTCTACTGAAAAATAATAATATGATCATGATTATTCATCATTATTGTTTAAAATGATTTTAGCTACCTATACTCTATAAAGAATAAAATATAGAATTTGAGTGGTAATAGGAGGGGGACTAGAATTTAGTAAAATCTACAAGTAATTAATGTTTTCATAATTTTAATTGTTTTTTTATGATAAACATATTGTATCAACTTTGAATTTTTAAATGGCAACATCCATATTTAATAACAATAATTTATAAACCTATTTTTTTAAAAACTTCTGCGTTTAAATTTTGTATTTCTATTCAGTATTTGTCGATATATAACCACGTCAAGACACGATTATAGGAGAAGTTTTTAGTGTGTGCTTACACTGGCCCTTAATAGTCAATTACTCAATCATTGAATCAGAGTATAGAAACGGATTGTTAATTAATATTCAGAACACAATATTCTAGAGTGGGTGTGGTCAGGTACTGCAGTGTGATCATTCCTTATGACTAAAAATATTTGTTATTATAACATAATTATTAGACAATAAAGAAATATATGGTGTAGCATTTTAAGTTTTGCAAAAATTTTTATAAAATCGTTATACATAAAAATTAATTACCTCCGTGGTTGTGAATACCATAGATATTAATATTTATGGCAAAAATAAATTTTACTCTAAAACAATTTTCCAGTGTTACCCTTTATTTAGTTTTTATCTATTTATAGATATGTCATATAATACTATCTTTGAAGTGTGAACTACAATAATATATCTTAGTTTGTGATAATCATCACTGTATATATTATGAAATTTGAAAACAGTACACTAGACAGACAGACACTAGTTAGTTAACTAATTTTAAAAAATGTCCACAGCTTGTTTCAAAATTTAAAAACATCCTATGTCGGGTTCTATATAATCTATTAGTTATTACCTTATAAAATAAATAATAATACAAGTTCAATTTCACATATAAAATTACTCATATATGATTGGTTTCATTATAGGACGGCTATATGCCTATAATATGTACAAAGGTATTTTTTTATAACTACATTTGATTTTTATAATGAAATGGCATTTCCTTGTACCGTCTTTTTATCATGTATTAAAACCACATTGATTAATGATTTTTTTTTATACTATTACAATACTAAATGTTTATAATATTACAATGTTCTTAATCTTAAATAAATAATTTATTTTTCTTATTTATAAAAACTTCAACTTCGACTTCATATGATATTGGATATTAGGTATTTTTATCTATTTACGTTTATTAGTAACTTATTGCCTAGTATGCATGTAGCCTGCATATACTACATAATAATATACATGTTTGAAGTTCAAATTGTTTGATACTTCACTAATGTATTCTTAATTATTTATGGATACATTTCATAAATATATTTTTTCAAGTATTACTAACAGTGTTACAATTTATTATAATAAATACATTGTTAAAAAAAATGAAGGGAGTAAATTAATGGTCTATTCACACATTAATAATGAGTTTTCAATAAAATAATTTACTTTCAGACGTCCATCATGTTAGGTTAAGCATCACAACTCACGAGTTCAGTATAATTAATTGTTTTGTTGTAAAGTACTATATAGTTGTAAACATTTATAAGACTAAACAATGTAAGATACTAAGATTATTTAGTCGTGATTTAAACATCTAGTTTACGACATAAGCTTGTTTTACAAATTTTATATTTCGAAATGTGTGCTTTGAGGTATTGATTTTAAAAGTATTTAAAACAATTGTCGCTTTTGTTTATTACAAAATTTATAACAAAAAACCGGAAAACAATTGATTTTTTAAAATATCATGATATCCTCAAAAAAAAAAAATTTAAAAAAATGACTTTTTTGAATATTTTTTTTTAAATGTGTGTTTTTGTACGTATAATTTTTTAAAGCAATTCAATTTTGACTATCACACTTAATTTTTATATTAAATTAAATAAATCGGGTAATAATTGATTTTTTCAAATATCGTGTTATTCTCCAATAATGTACTCAATTTGCTATGCAAAACCTTCTAAAGTAGGTTACTGAGAAAAATAAAATGTATCTCAAGACCTCGTAGAGTCACTCAATCGCTGCGCTCGCTCTAGTTTTCAAAAAAAAAAAAAAAATTATTCAAAAAAGTAATTTTTTTGATATTTTTTTCGAGGATACTACGATATTTTAAAAAGTCAATTGTTTCCGGATTTTTTGGTATAACTTTTGTAATAAAAAGAGTGACAACTTTTTTAAACACTTTCAAAAACAACATCTCAAAACATACATTTTGAAAAAAAAATTTAAAAAACAAACTTGAATTGTAAACTAGATTTATACCGCAAATTTAAACCTGGGTAGATATATTTGTAGTAAAATTTAGATAATTTTAGAATACCCAAAATTTGTACCAAATACATTGGAATAGGAATGATTAAAATAATATATTCTTATAGATGGTCTTCAAGTCGTCTTGGGTATTTGTACAGTATTGTAGTAGACTAATATGATATCACTTGAATGTAAAATTATGTTATTTTTTAATGTATAATAAAACACTTGTTTTTGTTCCACCTGTTTTATTCCATAACCGTGTTCACTTGTAAATAAACAGTAAATCATCATTCTTTAACAAAGGAATGTTTCTTGCTATGTAACTGTGCATGTATCACATTTTCTTTACAGGCAAAACATCGGAAAATTAAAATAATCCATAAGTATACAATATTTAAATAAAAATTTAATATTGTATAGAATAACAGATTTCGCCGAAAGAAAAATGTATTGAAATTCATTAGGTAATGTTAAAAAAATATTCTTTGATTTTTAACTGTTTAATTTCAAGAAAAACTTACCAAAAAATGTTGGATAAGAAGTAACCAAGTAGGTACCCGATTTTTATGTATAATACCAATATTATAGTATATTTTAAATTAGATTATTTATAAGTGAAATATATTAAAAATAATAAAATTAAAAAGCACATTTTGACGTATTAGTTATTCAATTTATAAGTATTAAATCATAACCACATAAAGGAATTTACATGATGATGAAACCTCCATTAATCATATAAAATTATAAAATAATGAAAAAGTTTAAGGTTAGCTGGAAAGTGTGACTAGTGATCACAGAATAAGTTCAATTTATTCTGTGGTATGCCTAAATGAGATTTTATCACAGATATATGAAAACTATTATTATTTTCATATTTTTATGTGTGGCTTCATCAAAATAGTAGACAGTTTAAGTATTTTACTACTTTAGTGTTTAGGAAGTACTTTAGTACTTGACATTTATCCTACTGGCATTCAGCACGATCTATGTTTATGCTTATTGGTTATTACCTATTATTATAACTTATAAGGATATTCCTCTATGATTAGATGTCGCTGATAATTAAATAGCTGATAACGGGTATGATAGTAGTCAACGGTAGTTCAATTAGTAGGACAATAAATATTTATCATAGGTACTAATTTACTATGATTATCTTTTAACTTAGACGAATGTACAGATGTTTAACTATTGGTCTTTACAAACAAAAATACTATAGCACTTCCAAGAAACACCCAAATTTGAGGAGCTATATCTCACCAACGAAATATTTAAAAATTAAAATTCTAATATAAAAATTCATAAAAAAATATAGTTTTATAAATATTTGAAATTTTATACATAGGTTGCCATTTAAAAATTAAAAGTTGATTGTGGTTTCATCTAAAAAAATAAGCGTTAATGTAAAAAGGAATGTAAAAAATGATGAAATATTATGAAATGTTGATATTTCAAAAAGAGAAAATTGAAAAATGTTAATACTTTTTGAAATAATAAGTGTCTTACGTTAAATGGATCATCCTTTATAACCAAGATTAAAAGGACGTGTAAAATTGGTTTGTATTTTGAAAAGAAAAAATGAACAATCAAAAAGTATGTGGCGTACGTCACATTTAATTGTTATATAAGGTAAATAAAAAGATAAATTGAGAACGGCGAAGAGTGAATTGAGAGAAAATTATGATCAAGATGTAGACGGGAAAATGTAACAATAATTATGTTGGGAGATTATTGTGTCACCAAATTACAGGTGTATAAAGAGTAAAATATAGGAATTGAAGGAGAATAGCTCGTTACCAAATATCACAGTTTTATGTTAAGTTAGGCATAAAAATCTAATTAAGATGTTTTCAACGTTATCAATTTATGCTAACATTTAATTTAATTTTCAAATATTTAACTAAATGTTTTATGAATAATTATTTATTAAATATAATTATATAAAATTTCTCGATAAAGTATTTCTCTTGAGAAGTAGATATGAATACTTCATAAATATTTTTATACGAAAATTTAAAAGTACCTAATAAAAATATAATTTTTTACATAAATAAAAACGAGATAAATGGTAAATACACTAATTATTTTTGAATATAAATTTTTTTTTTAATAAATATAGAAATAATTTGTTTGTAATTTACTTTTTTGGTAAATATTTAACAAATTATTTTCAAAGATATCGCTGTATATTAATTAATAATTTAAACTATTCGTCTTTTATTCATTATTTAGTTCTTAATAACTTTATTACGATATATTAGAGTAAATTATTGAATATTTATGAATATTTTATTATAATGTTGCATAGCTTTTAGTTTTTAAAATAAAAGTGAGTCTATAAACAAGTTTTATTGTGTATATTGTTTAAGTGAATTTAATACAGCACAAACTACGTAGGAAACAACCAGAAAATCTGAAAACGTATTATATTTTCATTTAGGTTAAGAAATAAGTACCCAACATCTTGGAACAGAGTTGAGATCTAACTTTTGAGGCTCATTTTCATTAAGTTCACTTCAGTGGTTTTTCAATTTGCACTACATCCTTTGCTAAATGAAACTAACCTTCTTACAAATTAAATTACTGTATAAAACAATATCAGTGTTCAAAATAGTTTGAATAATGAATAATGTCTTAATTTATTCACAAGTACTCTTGGTTATTATATAATATTGTTTTTAGTCATTTTTGGATTGAGCTAGAGGCATTATTAATTATCCATACAAATATTTTTACACAATCTGTAATATTAAATTTCAATTAGTTTTATTAATTCTTCGGGACATACAAAAAATAAAAAAAACAGGGTTCCTGTTGTGAGTTTTTGGATTCTGAGTAGAGCTTTTGCGATCACACTTTGATGTTTTTTGTGCAATACATTTTTTTTATGAATTCTTTTCTTTTAGTTTTATTTAATATCTTTTAACATTAGAAATTGGAATAAATACGTAATGTATCATACCTTTTTAGACATTCAAAAAACATGATAAAATCAGCACGTAAATAAAAATCAAAGTATAAAAAAGCAAGTACAGAGAGTTAAAAAAGTACACTTGTTCAAAAAAATAATTTTGGAACTAAAGATATTTAAAAACTCAAATTTTATAAATGCATCTAAATTTTATTTTCAAAAACTTATATATTATGAATCTGTAAATTTTTATTGAATTTTGTACAAATATTGGAAATTGTGTTATTTAGTTTGGGAAGAAATGTTACCGACAAATACTATTTAAAATCGAGTAAATTTTATTTTAGATTGATAACTAATTACTACCTATAGTTAATATGTATAACATTTTTGTACACTTTTTGAAACTGTATAGCTTTTAAAGATTTTTTAACTATTAGCAATTAAATGTAAACAATAAAACCAGAAATTATAAAATAATAAGACATGAATTTAATGTACGAATAGAATAAACTCAAATAAGTTATAAATTACTTTAAAAATATCAATATAATTTTTGTTTATAACACAAATTATACCAAGTAATATTATAATATAACTACCTATTGAATATAAATATTCAAACAAAATTTTAATTTAAAAAAAAAATAATAAAGACTAATTTCCACGTATACTATATACTACACATAACTGAATGACAAATTTGTTTTTGGTAAGAAAAATGTACAATGCATAATCATCCTAATTTATAAAACTCAAAAAGTATAACTTATACTATTTTAAATTAAATAGCATGAATGCGTATAATCTGAATAAGATATATTAATTGTCAGTCATTTAAGAGTTATATAGGTAATGTAATGATTGAGACTGTTATACAAAACTATTTACAAAATACGAAAATGTCAATTTTTGGAATTTGAATTGTTTTATTATTCTAAAATCAACTTGTTATACATTACAATTAATAAGATATTCATAAGATTTTTGTTATTATTAATAATACAAATTTATGAAATATAGGTATGTATAACAATTTTTAACCAAACAACTAGATGTATGAATATTTATATTTTAGAAATATTTATAACAAAATACTTATATGTTCTAACGATTTACAGGCTGATATTATATTTCTTAAATAAAATTAAAAGTTATATAGCCTCGTGGAAAACACAAATCTATCTTTAAAATGTTAAATCAAATTCTGTGTGGCGTATGATAAAAATAAACTAATATTTGAAAAAATTAATAAAACTACTATTATGTAAGCCACAAACTAATAACTTAAAGTATTTAAATAATTAAAATATTTACATAAATAAATAGTAGGTAGGTACTTTGTACATTGGAATTGCAAACAATTATATTTTATCATTAATTATAATTTACATAAGGTAATTATTATACGATTAAAAAATAAAAATTATTATTATGAAAAAAAAATCCATATTATATTATATCGAGTTTACGCTTTACATAATATTATATTTATGAATTACGACAATTCAAAACAATTCAACACTAATTTATGGTTCGATTAATAGTTAATTTATAGTTTTTTTTTATTTATAGTTGTGAATTCATAATGTATAAATTAAAAAAGCATCATAAAATTGTTTAAACAACAAGAAGATTCTATGGAAAATACATTGATACTAACTTAAATAAAAAAACCGTACTCAAAAATATTGATTTTCTGTCATCTTGTAGTTAACGTTCATGTTTTGATATAAAGCTTATTGTAGCCATAAATTATAGACATCAATATAGATAAGTATTGAATGTAAATACTGAAGTAAGATTAAAAATCAAAATTATCTTTAGCTCACAATATATTTATGTATTTTATGAAAAATGGTTTTCAATTTATAGCCAACAAAATTGTAATTTGCATTTGTATAGTAAAGAAATTATGCAGTTCTACGAAATTTAATTTCCATAAAATAAAGTTTTGAAAACTAATAATTTAATGGTACCCGGACCGTTAAAATAGTATCATAAATATTAAAATAATATACCGTATTGACATAGTTTTTTCATAAATATTTATTCATTATCTAGCCTAATTTTTTTTACCGTTTATTATATTAACGTTCGTATATTTAAAATAACAGTGTACCGAAATACTTCGGTGAATACAGTCTTATTAAACGTTGCATTTTTGTTCATCCGTCCGAATTTGCAATTTTCCATCCTGTCGGGTGGTCTGAATTACGGAAAATCATAAGTAAACGCATTACTTGGTCATGACGAATCATACGTATTATGATAATTGGTAATGAGTGTAACGTTATACAATTATAGGTAGTATAATTTAGTTATAAAACGGTGGTATATAATAGTAGGTATATTATATATATAGGTAGCTATAGTGGACCTGATAAGTTATTCTTTCGTGGGTGCTTCATCGTCTCATCACAGTGACGAAGGAGGAGAGCGCGATATATTTTAGTCCTCCGCAGAACGAGCAAAAGCTGTGTGATTTTGTAATAAATAACCGAACGAGTTGGAAAGTTTCAGACGTGCCGTAATTAAAAACATACCGACGATGTGAGTTATGTCGATTGAAACGACGGCGGCAGCAGCACAGGATCATTATATAATACCCTCTCCCCCTCTCGCGTAGTCTATCTTTGGAAGACGCGAAGGTCGCGAGTCATGACACGCACAAAAAGCCGATCGCAGGCGATATAGCCTTTCAATAAATTCATAATAGTCTTTTGTCTAAAAATGAGTTCCGAGTCGCTATCAATGGTTGTCATCGTCATCATTATGACGTTGTAATGCCTAATAGGAATAAGAATAAGGGTCTTCTGTGACGAATTCATATTTCGTGACCAGGCCACGAGAAAGGAGAAACCGACCGAGAAAGACAGAAAGAGAGAGAAAGAGAGAGAAAGAGAGAGAGAGAGAGAGAGAGAGAGAGAGAGAGAGTGACAGGCGGAGACAGACTGGCACAGTGGGAGGAGAGAGTGGAAAATTGGCTTGCGTACACTGTCATTGGGATTTTGATAAATTATCAGACGCCTCTTTAGACAGCTAGTCTTCTAAAACAGCTGCACTAGCAATCATCACAGTGACGATGAGTTCGATACTCCTGTTTTGTCATAAGCAACGATTAAAGTAATAATATTCTTATTTAAAACGACGTTGAAGGGTGTTAAACGAAAGGATTTAATTAGTGATCTAGCTGAAGACGAGTTTTCGATATTGCTATTAGAACGATAGGTACTCCAGCATTTTGTTTTCATATTTATAGAAATGTTCGACCAAACCATTCTATTTACTTTTCTCTCTTCGACTGAGCTTTATTTAGCAGTCCATTGATTCAATAGACATTGTCTATTTGTTACGTGCTTAAGTATGCTCACGAGATTGCTGACCAGTTCGAGATATAATTTACTGATTTGCTAAGCAAAAACTGTCGTTGACATTGCTTGTTGGACGAGAATATTTAGGAATATATTTCTAGTTATATAACCCGGCGGTGTTACCCGGGGATAAATCAAACCGAGATGGGCGATCCACCTGCTGCTGAAAGCAATAAGTAACTCTTTTTCTTCCTTACGTGCAAGCAGAAATAAACTAATATAATATTCGGCAATGATTTTAATATTATTTATAGCGGGTAAGCCATCCTAAAACAACTGGTTCGATCTATTATCTAAATCTCCCTCGAACCATCAACATCTGTCGAGTATATTTTTGATTTTATAAGCCCCATCAGCCGTATACTTTGCCTTCTATGTATGATAGCAGTTACCCGTGTCTTCTATTCTAATACTCTTATGACCTAAATATAATATGTGTGCAAAATTTGGTGTCAATTGGTCAAAAACTGGATTTTTATATACGTCATTTAGATATCATCCAACTAATTATATATCTGTAATAGCCAACTACCATTTATTTTTTAATTTTAAGTAAATATACAAATAGAAATAAATAAAAAATACATAGTTTACAATAATAATTTAAAAGTTTAAGTTTTGTGTACGTTTATGAGAGAAAGTTATATTTAATTAATGAAATGAGTTTTCGATAAGAATTGAATGAGGATTGCTACATTTGTTGGATTTGGGTTTAGTGTTTTATCTAGGTCTTCGGTTATGTTGAAATTTTTTCTCTTTTTATAATATAATCTGCATTTGGTTAGGATGTGTTTGATTGTGAGAAGACCACAGCATGTGCAAATGGGCGGATCTTCTTTCATCATTAAATATAAATGACTCAAGCTATCTATCTATTGTAATCTATCAATTTATCATATTTTCCTTTTTGCTCCAGTTAAATTATTCTTGATCGTTTTTTGTCAAAATCGGTCGAATATTTTTTTAGTATAAAAACCTCAACCGTACACTTTTCGAATATTTTTTACTTTTGGTCCAATTATTTTTAATATGTTCTCAATGGCCTCGTGTCTCTTCTTGAACTCAAACGTGTTTGCTGATGTTAAATAATTAAAATGTAATAAAACAAAACACAAGGAACGATAAGTTATTAAAACGCGTTAATAAATATATTATTTTCCATCTCTCACAAGCATATTGACTTCAAGCAGACGTTTGATATTTGATACAGTATTAAAAATTGTACAATATTATTATTCAATTTTACTAAGAATATACTATAAGTATAATATATTACACGTTTCGATAATCAGTGAAACTAGAATAACGATCGTAAACAAAATATACCCATCAAATGATATCATTTATTTTATAGACTACATTATAGAATTATTATTTATCAGAAAATAATACATAATATATATTTTTATTTAATAGATATCGGCGATAAATTATTTGAACAATATAACTAAAAATAAAACGAGTTAAATGTCGTGTTGCCTTTGCTTATTCTTATAATGGATGTAACTTTATAGTATTTATATTTTCATATACAAGTATAAAACAATTAATAGGGTTAGCAAAATGACTGTAAAAATAACAATAATAACAGCAATATATTTCAGAAACTCCCTGAACTGTTCTACATAATGTACCCTCTTAATGTTAAGGCCTTTAATATGTAATCATTACAGGCTAATGACCTAAGACGTTAAAGTATAAACCCAATAATAATAAGAAAAAAAAACAATTAATATAATGAAAATATATTTAATTTTCGGTATATTATCTTAAATAAAAACCGAAACTCAAAACATTCAACACATTTATCTTAAGTTCGATACGTTTTTTTCAAACATTATTGCACTTACATTTAATATTAGTACAAATCTGGTGTAAAAATAAAAGAACCGTTCCACTCAAACCTCTACACTTGTTGGCTAATTATAGATAATCGTCTGTCGTTTTAGAGTGTGGAATAGACCCAATGTAATGGTTATGGGCGTTTTCACGGGAGGGGGATCCCCATGGCTTTTTTTTAGATAAGGTGGATTTTTTTTATGTTTAACTGATATTTAATATTTTAATACTAATCAAATAAATAAAAATAATCACCACACGATTGATATACAGATTATAGACCACGGTTACAGATTAATATCTTTATTGCAGTTCTTGTTTTTTTAATTAGCCGAGTTCATACTATATTGATATAAACAATAAATTAGTCTCACTTTTTAATAATCTCTCCCCCTCCCCCATAAAAAATCCTGAGAACGCTTCTGATTATAGTTATGATGTTATTCTGGGTTCAGCATATTTATATTCATTATTAATTAATGATACCAGCAGTTGATGATGAATATTAAAATGCATATTATTTTCCCGAGTTACCAGCCCACTAAAACTCATACAGCCATTTTTGTATGAACACGAAAAGACAACGTACTTGAATATAATATAATATTTTTATATGGTATTTTGAACGTACTAGTTTTTTTGTGTACCCACTAGATATTACTTGCATTTTTTTCGATGTATGTAAAATTATTGAATAACTTATAATATGTTATAAGTAATAGGTAAACTAGTTTTTTTTAGAATAACTTTTTACGACGTGTAAGGTTTATTATTAGTATACGAAAGTTGAAAATGAAAAATCAAAACCGTTTCCGTGTAAAAACTTTTAACGAATCGACATTATATTCACAGGGAGTAAACTTCAAAAATCATGGTAGAATATTATATGAATGTACATAATGTTCGGGTGTATGTAAGTAAAAAATGAAAGTAGGAGTAGTATCCCACAATGCTTATTTGAGTTTTATCTATGACATTATGCTAAACTAACGATTATAAAAAATTAATTCATGCAAACTGAAATACTATTTAACTACATTCATAGAAAACATAATAAAACACAGGAAATATAATACGTATTTTGCAAAACATGTATTTAATAATATTATATACAGCAAAACATCGATTATAACAGTCTATGAAAATAGGTCATTAGTGTATAAATTTCACTATATAAATAATTCTATATAATACAAATTGGTAAAATATTAACTTCTATGTATGGCGATTATTAAGTTTATGGAATTTATTTTAAATTAAGTTAATAATTTTTTTTTAATTAAATTGTAATTAAGTATTTTACGTGTATGGGTATATCTTATAAACTTTTACTAAAAATTTTAAAAACGAAGTTAAAAATATTCGATTGTAAATGTAGTTTTTTAAACTTCGATAAAAAAAATTAAGGCAATTTTCTTTCATAATAAAAGTTATAATTTTTTATTAGATTCTAAGCGGAACGATGAATGTATTGATTTAAGTATAGGATGTGTGTACTTTTTGTTATCACCCCAATGTTTTGATTTTCAGCTAAAGTGGAGGGGGTTTTTAGTAGACAATTTTATTTAGCTAATACTTAAGAGGGTCAACAGTAAAAATTCCAAGTACTATTAAAAATGACCGAAAAAACAAAAAAAAAATTAAAGAAATTTTGAAATTTTTATGCAAAAGCAGTATCTATTGGTCAAAATTGATTTTTTTTTTTGTGTAACTCAAAACAAAGACGTTTAGATAAATACTTAAAATTTACACTAACTGCCTATACATAATAAAATGCTCTAAATACATTGACTATTTTTGAGCTATTTAAAGAAATTTTCAATTTTTTTTTAGTTTTATTTCTATAAATTTTAATAAAATACTTTTTGCTCAGTTAAAACCTTAGATGATATACTAATATATCATCTTAGGTTGAAACCCTTGGAAATTGAATACAAGGTTCTTCATATTATATTGTTATTATAGCTATTTAAAAATATTAAACATATATAAGCACGATTTTTTTAAATATATATTCGGAGTTAAAATTAGTAAGAAATTAGATATTTAAACGAAGAATAATGATTTTAGTTATTTTGTTGTAATTTAAAAATAATTAAAATATATTACTATAATATTATTATATAAATATATTATAAAATATGCTTAGTAATATAGGCTAATCTTATATAGAACTTTTTCTGCTCAGAATAGTTTTTCATCTACGATGATTTAATTTAAATTGATATACCTACTTTAAAAGTTGATTCAAATTAATTAAAGTAAATCCATTGTCAATTATTGAAACGTTTAATCAAATGAAGTTTACTACAAACATTTTTTAATTTACTACTATAATATATTGGTTACATTTCTATTATGGTGTATAATAATTTTTTTTATTAAAATATGATTTGTTATTATTTATTTATTTGTGTTAACTAGTTATTTACAGAGTTTTTAATTAAATATCAAAATAGTTAAAAAAAAAAAATACTAGAAAAACATCAAGAAGACATTTTTTAACGAAAAATAAATAAATAAATAATAATAATTAATAAATAATTTATTCAAATTTAATACATATTAGAAATTATATTATGTTTATTATTGATATTTAATTTTTACGTTATTTTATTTACTTTTAGAATTGTTAACATTGATTGCCTTATCATTTTAAAATATGGTATTTTTACCAACTCTTTTATTTAATTTTAAAAAGCATAAATATACTACGGTAAATATTTGTATTTTATATAGTATATTTCTTTGAAATAATACATTTATGCGGTTGATTTTATTATTATTTAATTAAAGTAAAGATTAATTTGTTAATTGCTTTCTATTTTAAATAATTTTAAACATCAATTTTTTTAATATGATGATTTTTAATTAAATCTGCCATGGCAAAATAACGATTAATATTTTATCAGCAAATAAAGTACCATAAGTATGAAATTAATATTATATAAAGATCTAATACTTAGATGTTTATTAAAATATACTTATTTAAATGGTTTTTAAGAGTAAATAGTTTAAAGAAATAAGTTTTTATGGACAAAGAAATCAATTAATGTAATTTTACATCAGATGCAACGAATATTTAATTTTCTTACTAATGAAAGTGCATTTGCTTGTTATTACGATAATAATATGTAGAATTAAGATGTATTTATAAATGATTCATTTTTAATTTGCAATAGGAAATTTCAAAATTAAAAACATCCAAAGAAGAAATTATTTGTTTCGAATTTACTGGTACTACAACTGACAAATTACATTTATTTAATTTTAAATATATGAATATTTGTCAAAGAATATTAGTGAACAATGATAAGTACATTTAACAACAAAATATCAAGTAAATTAATGTAAATTTTAAAGTTTTAAAATAACTAAAGACAAATTAAAAATATATTTGTGGTAAGTACCTCTACCCTTAGTGAAATAATTTTAAGAATTCAATAATTATTAAGGCTTTTATTTGAATATTTTGTGAAATGGTTGAGATTAAAAAATAATAATTTTTTGCTAATATTTCTTTAGTAAAAAACTAAACTCTAATTCTAATACAAAAAATGTAAAACACCATTGATGATGAAATTTCGATTGACTTTGATTTGTTGTCGTATTTTTTCATTTAAATTTTAATACTGACAAACTATTTTTTTGATTTTTCATTAGATTGTCAATGTTATAAATTGTTCATACGTCAGCTATAAATAATATATAACCTAATAAAGAATATTGGAAAAAAGGCTATAAATTGGAACCGAAATTGCATGATTTAGAGATGGTCTAAAGACGTGACAGATCTTGTAGTTAATGTCAGATATAGTGTTAACATTTTTAGAATTTCACAAAAATGATCAAGTTCCAAAAATACAATATACAAAAAAGATGGAGTTGCCATGATACACGATTATTAGGAATTCCTCCACATCATATTTCTTAGCATTGCAATTTCACAGCCTTCTTCTTAAATAAAATAATAATATTGAATTTAATATATTTGTAGTTATGGAGTGGTTGACTTCGTAATAATAAATCATTGTTTTTGATAGCCATTAAAAAAAAATTGATATTCTTATTATGGATATCAAATAATGGCCCATTGGATGTTAACTTTTATGTAAGCTTAGATAATATTATTTAACATTGTAGAAGGTGGTTTACTATATGCTTAATGAAACAATTTAGTTTTCATTAAACCAATAAGTGACAAAAATCATTTCTTAAGGAATAATAATATTGATTAAAATGTAAATTCTCGAAAATTTAAATTCGACATGCTGCTTGAAAACAATTAGTTTAAATATATTTAAAATCTAAAATAGTTTATACTAAATTCAAATTTTTATTAATTTATTATTTTATATTAATATGTATCTTATATTGTTCTGTACACTGAGTAGCATATATATGTTATTGTATTATACATTTTAACAAATTATAATTTAGTACTTATACAGACTCTTTATCTAGTAATTATTAAACAAAACTCATTTTACACATTGAATTTATTATGTAATTGCATTGCAGTTTCAAGAAATTGAAACTTATAACATGTGTATATTGTGTGGTAAGTTTTATAATTGTAAACCACCATCAAAATTGAAGATTATAGCAAATGTTCTGCTTCAAAACGTAATCAAAACACATTGACAGAAAAAAAAACCATTATTCATGTCAATGTAAAACCAACACCTACATTCTTCGCAACACTCAGAATCTAAAATAAATTAGGTAGGTGAGTATACAGAATATAACCTGATATATGTAATAACTTTTGTTAAAATCAATATTTTTTGTTATATTTTACAAATGGTTGCATTACACTTATAAATATAACATTATTTTTATTTTTTTATAATGAAAAAAGAATTGAAATTTGATTAAAGAGCCAAAAGAGTCAATTTGTAAATCCGATTTTAGAAAAATTTTAATTGAAAAACATTTATCTAGGTCAAATGGTTTATTTCTTACGATTTTTTAAAACGTCCACATTTTAAATTCCAAGCGGAGCAAAAAGTGATAAAAACCACTAATTTCTAATTTTAATGAATTAAATAAGTATACTTTCATAATTATTTTTATTGAGAATTTTTAACGAAAAAGAAATCTATATTTAATTAAAATATTAATATCAATATTCTATAAATATTTATCATAGAATTAATACATTTCTTACATACAGTTAGAATCGTTCAAATAACTTTCTTCATTTAGACTATAATAAGCACAATACTATAAAATCTATTTACAATTTAAATTAAGTAAGTAGATATATCACTTTGTATTAAACAACATTATTTGAAATAACATACACGGTTGAGTGAAAGTGAACAGTAATTTTGGCGTTCATGTCTAACAGTGGTTTAACTCATCTATTATCTCTCCAAATGTTTTTATACGCTTATAAATTGTTTTCGTTATTATAACATATTTATAAGTAAATTATTCTTTGTTATATCGAATATTATTTTACAAAATGATACGTTCCTGCTATAATCAATAAGTTTATTTTTTTTATTGTCGGTTTATATTTTGTACTGTGATGGTAGATCATTTATATTCAATGGATTATATTTATCAAATATTTTACTGAAGCGTGTATTGAATAATAAGAAAATAAGAAAAAATAAGGTTAAAAAAATGATTACAGTAAATTGTTACCTAGATTAAATATCATACTATATTAAACTATAGTACTTAAGTATGGTAATAATAATTGTAACTTGTAAGTTAGGTACGTATGCTTATAAGTTATAATCATTAAAAACAATTATTGTTTAAGCCTTGTTATATTTTTTAGAATCCAACGTTAATCATTATAATATGCATTGATTTTTTACCTGTATAATTAAAATTAAAATTCTGATTTAAAATCATCCTAATTAATATGATAATGTTATATTTTAATATAGTTTTGTTCAGTCCTAGTAAACGTAAGTATGTATTAATATTCTAATATCTACAAATAATTACAAAAGTGTCTTTGCATAGTTAGGTACTTGATATGCTTAATCAAATATTTATATTTCTCCGAAGATTGTGTTTATAACCAAAAATATAACGATAGACGTTTTCATATACCTTGCTATTTGATGTGCGTCTACAGTCTTGTCATTTTGAAATCTGCAGTCAACAAATGCCACTGCTGGCACTCCGTTTCCCTTGTGAAAACACTCCAACGCTTCTTCCGTACTAGTAACACGGTTAACAGTCCATTCAAGATTTCTGGCTGTTGTTGCTATGGATTGCCACACAGAATCATCTTTAGAGGTTACTACCAGTATCTATTTATAAATATTATAAATCATATTTTAATGTTTAAATTTAAAATTTGGAATAAAAATAAAACAAATATAAAAATAGTTTTTACTTAGAAATTAAAAAAAAAATAGGTAATCACTATTACAATAACCAGGTGTAGGATTTTATCTCTTACTTAAAAAGTTAAAAATATATAAATATGTACAAGAAATTATTGTTTGACAAGTGTGTTGACTGGTGTTTGGATATCTACAGAAATTAAAGATTCCTGAATTAAAAAGGCACACTATCTACTGTAGCAGACCTTCGACCTTTTTGTGGAAAGGGACTCTGTTTATTTTACTTTAGTCCCTCCCCCCAAAAAAAATAAATCCAAAAAATCCAAATGCAACTACATATAAATGTTGATTTTATTGTTAAATAAACACAATGCATTATTTGATGAATAATTCTGGGTCAATTGATGCACAAACGTTAATATCTAGAGTTGGATTTCGAATTCCGGTATAGCAGGTACAAGAGATCGGTAGCAATTCCAAACACCGACCTATGATAAAAATCACTAAAGTGTCTACAGACCGATTCTCTAAAGAAAGCCATGTCTTAAATAGATTGTGATAATATTTTTTTGTAAAATCTAATTTTTATATCAAAAATGTATTCTATGAATTATATAATATGTTGTATTTATTTTGCTATAAATAAGCTGAATGCCACTTGTAACTTAAAATTAATAAACAGATAAATAGATAAATAATAAAAATATGAATACAAATAACAGTATAGGTAATTTAGTAATCGAAAACTGATTTTAAAAATTGTATGTTGCTTTTTTTGGTAAAATAAATGACAATTCATAGTAAAAGTATGAATAATCGATAGTCCAAGTAAAAAATATAAAGAAAACTCTAAACACTAGAGAAGATTTGTTGGCCATATTTTCTAGCCTTATCTTCAGCCTACAATATGATATGGTCTGAACTAGGGGTATTTTTCTTAAAATTACTAAAACCGTTAAATGTAAAACGAACCTAACGTATCTAGAAAAAGTGCTATTAAACCGAAAATTCGGATTAATATACACAACGAACTGGAACAAAATCATACGGATAACACCTTAAAAGATAAACTAAGGACACGCAACATGATTATTACCAAACTATAACTGGCACGAATTGCGGCTGTCATACAAATGTACTTTGTACTTCCATTCTAGCTCTAAATTTACATTTAGTCGATGTACAGCAGAATCACACCATGAGGATCATTGCAGGTACTGTCTGATCAATCCAATTACAGTGGTTGCCACTTACTGGTACTGTTAAGTATAACTTCTTTAGATATACGCAGACAAGCCCAAACTGAATCAGTATTGTTGAAATAAAGTCACTATCCCTAACCTACCCGATGGATATAATATTAACCTACCCCCTACTAAAATTTAGAAACCCTATATTGAGCTCTGTACTCTCAAATGAATAGCCGAATATATCTTTGCAGGTACTGTCAGATCAACTTAATTAAAGTGGTTGCTACTTGCCGGTATTGTTTAATATAAAGCCATCAGATCTACGTAGACCACACACCACTTTTATATGTATCAAGTTTTAATGAAAAAAAAAAATATATCCGATCATAAAAACTACTTTTTATTCTGTAATCAATAATGGTAACCTTATTTATAAACAAAAAAATATTTGATTTTTGTTAGTTAAAACAAAATGTTGTGTGAGCCAACGTTTAGAGGTTGAATTCTGTAATTTATTATAAATCGTATAATTCAGAGATAGTGAAGCTTTCTATTAGTGAAAGAATTTTTAGAATCAGCTCAGTAGTTACAAAGATTACCCTTACAGGCCCTATGTCCAAACAAATGTTACCTATTTATATATTAGTATAGATATAGATAATAAAGAAGATAGAATATAAATAAAGATATCAATTATAATATGGTATATATATATTACATATTCGTTTTAATATTTTATGATCTACTTAATATTACATTTGAATTGAAATTAATGTTATTAAATGTTTCATACCTTTTTTAACGAAGAATTTGAACGTAGATCTTGAATATATTTTGAGCAACCAAACATAAAGTTGTTCAAATTGTCAGGTGTCTAAACAAATACAATAATATTAATAGTTTATTTTTCAACTTTATCTTTATGATTGTTCAATTATCTGAATTAAAATTTAGGAATCACATGAAATACATATTTTGAATCTATCATTCAAAATAGTATAAACCCATTTTCTTAAAGTCTTATGATAAACTTGGTAAATTTTATTTAAATTCGTGGAGAAGAGTATTAAATAATATAATGTATGAACAACAAATATATATTAATTGACTCAATTATATAAATTACAACTATATATGTTAAAAATTTAAAATCAATATTAAACGTAAAGGAAATCACTCAATAATCTTAAAAATAGTTGACAAAACATAATAGGTACGTTTAAATGCGCTGAGATGTAAGTACATAGGTAATTAAAACAAATGGCTTAAATCATAGTTAAGAGTATATCTACATTAAAAAAAGTACTTCTAAATTAATAGTTTGTTTTAGTTGTAATGATAATTATGCATTATCTTAATAATTAGTAGGTACTCATATTATTTTAAAACACCGTAAATAGTTTGAATATTTCAAGAAGTTAACAATTATTTGAAACTGTACAGAGAGAGAAAATGTGTACGATTAATTTAATTTTGGCTGTTAGGTTAGTTTTTGAGTATTTCTCGTTATTGAGTTTGTCACTGTAATCGATGTGTTTAATTTGAATTCAATTATAAATCATAATCCTTAGAATAACATTTATTTCTAAGAATATTTTGTAATTTATTTATATTACTATTCGTAACTTATTTTCTATTGGTTATTATATGGTATGTTGAACTTATCAGAAAAAAAATCACATAATATATTATAAATAATTTTATTTTAGTATAATATCTTATATTATTGCTTTTAACTTATAAGTCAATACAGTCATACCGTATAATGATGTGAATAGGTTCGTGATATTCATTGCGTAAAATTAGTTTAAATATTTTGAAAATTTCAGTGCGTATGAATAGAAAAAAATAATAAACAAAATTTGAAAAGTTTCGAGTGGTATCCAATGAATAATTCAGAGTCCTGGAATCAACAAAAAGGCATCTCCAATTAATAAAAAAATTTACTAGGCACTTAAACTGTTTAAAAAAATAACAAAAAATATAAACAGATATAACTTCAATCTGTGTAAGTAAGTAGCAAGGGATTGTCTTAATCAAATTTGTATAATCTCAAAACCAAAAATAAAACTTGGAGATGTTGAATTGTTGTTCAAAAAAATTATATACTCATAAAATCGTAAAGAATTAAAATATTATAAAAAAGTGATCCATGTGTGATTACCGTGTTATTAGTGCAACAACAAGAAATCTCCGGAGAAATGTCAATAAATTAGTTAAAACCCATTACGAGTAGCTAACTTCTCATAGCTTCTCGATTTTATCCGGTCGATTCAAAAAAATGATACAGTTTCAAAAATGTCACTTACTTAAAAATAAAATCAATAATAAAATCAATAAAAGCCTATGTGGGAGGACCCTAGATAAAATTTACGTTTAAATTTTATAATAGGTTAGTTTATTTAGTTTATTTATTTTTTTTTTTAGTTTTTTTTTTTAGTTTATTTTTCAATTCACTCTAATATTAAAACTAACAGTTTTCTATTGAAACTGGTGAACAAAAATTTGCTATATCGTACGTGTGTGAGACGGATACAACACATGCGGTTACGATGTCCTCGATTTGGTTTATGCGTAAAATCACAAAGTTTCTGTGGAGGGCTGTAGAAACATTTCTTCAGCCCTTCCCTCCCCAAACATAACTAAAGTCGAATCAGAAATAATTATAGTGCCAATATTTAGAACGTGATTTGCACAAATTTGCACAAAACCCAAAATTTGCACGCCAATGCCTCTCCCTATAAATCACATTTCTATTTTTTGCGCATTTCCCCAACCCCCCACAAAAATGATATAATGCGATTTTCAAACTTTTTCCTATGTCAATATTTAGCACGAATTTGCACTAATTTATTTATCGTAGTTTAAATCTATTTGGATTTATGTCGGTGTTTAGTTGCAGAAAACCGAATAGAAAGGCAACAAATCCCAATCTACGTCAGTAATTAACAGAAAAAAAATCAGTACGATTAAATTTGATACTTAAAATAATTCAATCAACAATATTATATATATATATATATATATTTTTTTTTGGTAAAATGTAAACCAGCAGATAATCGTTATATTGCCCGAAGCTTATAATTTATAATCGTTTAATGATTTATGAACAGATGATAAAATAATTATTGCTTTTGATTGGCCTTAATTATATATTTATTTATACGTACAAATTTTTAACAAGGAGTTATTTCACAAAATGTACGAGTTTGTATATATTAATTATTTTAAATATAATTATTCAAACATACTAAACAAAGTTGTATTACAACTATCCTGACACTGTTTTTATAATTCACTTTTTAATGCCAATAACATCAATGTGAATATCTAGGATAAATAAGTTTATAGCTTAATTATTAAATACATCCAAAAATAGCTTTTTTCTCAATGAACTAGTACCTATTTGATTATTATGATTTTTTTTCAAAGAGTAATTCCAAATACCTTTTTTTTTATGTCATCTCATTACCTTTTCCCACATTTTTAGTCTGAGTACATATTAAATATTTTACTTTTCCGTCGAAATTTTGAATAATTTAACTGTTTTAGTTTCTACAATATAATTTTCTAAATTCTTTGATATTATTTAAGTATCGAGTATTGTTCTAAAAACGATATATTTAGATACCACCATATTTTTATGTAAAATTATTATTAAAATTTTATGCATAACAGTTTTCTTTAGTTCATAAATTATAAACAAGTAAAAGGCAATTATTGTTCTAATCCAATGCACACATTATTTGATACAGTAAAAATGGTTATTTTTTGTAGAGATGTGTATTGTAATACGTTGATAGATAATGAACAGTTAATATTAATTTTTACTTATTATTTTTTAACAGGTTTATATTTACTTGTGCTAGTGGTGAATCACTCCGATTTATTGGTGAATATGCATCTACTGTGTCCCTCGACAAGTCGGACGCAGATCCACTTCTTCGACAACAGTTGTCCCACATTTCTGGCAGGGTTTTCAGTAACTAAAACAACGACAGTTAAAAACATTATAAATAAAAACAATTATCATTCAGAGCTTCAAGTCAACTTAATTGATAAATTGCAATTTTCGTGTGTTAAGGATAAACATTTAGTACATTAAAATTTATTTTCACTTTAATTAGTTTTTTATCAATCGAGCACTAATTTTCAAAGTTATATAAAATTGCACCAAACTTTTGATTACATTCTCAAGTTGTTTTTATTATTTGATCAAAATTTAATCAAAAAAACAATCTCACATCTTTAGACTAAGATTATCGCCTTCTCAAGTTCATTTAAGAGTTTATTATTGTTATACGTGAAAAAATAAATCTATTCATTTTAATCCACTAAAATATCATTAAATAAAATAATTTATAAAATAATTATATTAAGTTGGTAGGTACATTGTTTAAAAAAAAATATTTTTATTTAGTGAAAAAAATTACCTATCATAATATATTTTATTTTTTTAAGAAGCCATTTTAAAAACATTGTTAATTATTGTGTAACATAGTGCTCATTCAATATTTAAATAACGTTTGAGTGATGATAAAACTTGTTAGAAACTTCAAAAAGTCCGTGTTTCAAGGCAATATTACTTTCAGTTATTTACGAATAAATAACTTATACTTAACTATTTGCTATTTAGACACATCATAATAATTACTTAAAATGTTGTATTGATATTTTTTTCATTGTTGAATCAAAATCAAATATATATAATTGCAACATATTAAAGCAAATAACTACACAAATTACAAATAAATATATTTTTGACTAGGGCATAGGTACATAGAATAATGAATAATATAGATGTAATATATAATTTATTACTTGAGATATATCTTATAGGTATTTCCCATATTGTATGATTATAACTAATGTTTTTTTTATAAATTAATGTGCGACGTAATAGTAACTTTGAAAAAACGCACCTACATGAAAAAAAAAATGATCTATAGTTATAAAATAAAATTTATTCTGCTATAATTTTAAAATAAATATGTTGATATTTGAAACATTCATAAAAACCTATAAAATATAACACGAAAAGTTATACGATTTCATAGAGTAGGTATAATCAACAACATTAATAAGTGTAATTTGCTACTTTCTAGACTAGAATATATCATAAACAACGTACAAAATAATACTATAATAAACTTAAATTTAATAATATTACCATTTATAATTTAGGTATAGACGAAGGGTTAATTTGTTAATTGTCATTTAATAATTAATAATGAATAAACTAATGATCAAATTATTTTTAAAACTTACTATAATTTATTTAAAATAAATAAAATAATTAAAATAATATTATTGTACAATTGCTATTATATAAAAATAATAATTACACCGAGACTTTAATACCAACAAAAAAATTATAATTATAACTTTAAAACAATAAAATGATTAGTTACCTAGTTCATAATAAAGCCCAGCACAAGCTTGATTTATAGATGTTGCAATTTATTTTATGTTAAGTATATAGTATTATGTATCACCTGATGTTTTTGCAAAATAAATATTATTATTCTTATAATACGTATAACGCATAGGATCCTTAAATATTATAAAAACGAATTATAAATATAAATCATTATTTACTTTTATTATTGTTTATTTTACAGATATAGTTTTGGTTAAAATTATATTTATGTTACTTCACACAAAACTAAACTTGTTTTGTTGTGTATAATATAACATATTAATATTTAATATCGTTTAAAAGTAAATATTATTAAATAAAAACAATTTCCCAGGCTTGATATTATTTAATTTAAAAATAAGTAGAAAAATAACAATATTACCATAGCATTGTTTGATATGAAGTTGTATATGAGAACTCATTGGTTACACTCACTTTTTATTATTCTTAATAGAATGATCGTAATATTATAAGAAATGTTGATGTGAATAAGTCACGTTTCAAAACTAGTATAGTGTATTATGAAAAAGATAATTCAAGTTTTATCTACAGGTATGTGATTACGATATAAATATGGTGAAAGAATGGACTATAAGTTTCCCAGAAGAGGTAAAAACGTATTATCAAAAATCCACAAGGGAAATTGAAAACTTGGTATATATATATTGTTCCCACATCATAAATACTTTGTAGATTCCAATATGATACACTAATACAATATAAAATTAATCTCGTTTCAAATCATTAAGTTTTATTTAAATATTATTTAATAATTTTAGTACACAGTACTGTAAACAAAAAATGTGAACTGATTAAATAAATAACTATTTTATTTTATAATTACCTAAAAAAAATATTAAATTGTGTAACTATGTACATTTTAATATTATTTTTAAATTTGCCTTATATTAATACACATTATGACGCACTAAAATGGTATTTTTTGTCTCAACATTTCTAGATAAAAATGTCTCAATTTTGGTTTTAGTAGTTAAAAATATAAAAATATTAATGATTATATTTTAAATTGCTTTTTTTTATAAAATTTTAAGAGAAAATAATAAAAATAATAAAATACGGATAAAAAACAAAAAATTGATCAATTTCTCAATTTATTAATATTAAATTAATTAATCAAGAATCACTGTCTGATTTTTAAGAGCATATTAAATATTTAAGGATTTGTTATTAATTTAATGGATGTTTAAGTAACCCGGCATATTATATGAGTATTGAATTGCCCAATCATTTGATTTGTATAATCATATTCTAATTAACTATGAATTTACCATTTCAGCCTTTCACCTATTCTCCCTTTTTGATGTCTAAGAAATGTTTTCTTTTGATTTAGATAATTAAAAATGATTTCTTTATTGATATGATGATTAAAATAACACGAATTGAATATATTAAAATTATAAGACATAAATGGTAAAATATTAATATTATGTAAAAACCATATCAATAGAAAAAACTAAAAACTTATAAGTTTTAAATTGGCGATACCTATTAAATTGACTGCATTATGTACAAAATATTAATATTTATGATAAAACAAAGTTCATATTTAGAAAATAGTTTTAAAAAAGTATTTTCTACCTTAATATTTAAATGCTCGAGTTTCACTTCTAGAAAATATAAATTATTCAGTTCAGAAAATTAATTTTGTAATGTTCTCAAGTCGTTATTCAAATTAAAACTCTAATTACAACTTAATTACTATGAAATGTTTTTTGGTTATTTTATGTGTTCAATATTTATTTATTTATTTATTTGAAAGATTAATAAAGATGAAGTAAAATCAAACAAAACATTTGAATACCAAACAAATAAAAACTTTTTTTCTAAAACAACGAGTTTAACGCTTAGGATAATTTATTTTGAATTTCAAATTATAAAATAATATAAATAATATATAAATATATTTATTTGTTTGTACAACTATTTCATTGAATAAATAGTACCAGTAAATAAACACGATTTGTGTATGATATAATACGACTAAATATATACAATACAAACAGTATAACATTGATTTCAATTGTTTTTCAAACTTGATAACTGCACTAATAAATAGAATATTTTTTTAATGTTATATTTTTATATTTAATGAAGTAAATAGTATTGTATAAACTATAAGAAGTATATATTTATATTTATCTTGTTTTTATGTACAAACAATAGAATTACATTAGTTCTATTATCACGTTCGAAAGATTTAAGCTTTTATTAGTCTTTTTCTATTGCTATACAAACAGCAACACACATACATATATACATGTAAGAGCTTATTTAATTGTACTTAAACTTAAGCTATTTTTACTTGTTGAATACCAAAACTTTGTAAATTTAAGGAATTTTTTTTCTAATAATAGGTTAGGTACATTTCTATCATCGCCAATGTATTATTTTAAATTTTGAGCGTATCGAAGAAAGGAATTGATTTTACAACGATGTGTGTTTTTTGTTGTGTCTTTCATTACCTTCGGGGCCAGTAAAAATGCTTAAATTTTCATCAGCATTTTTTTATAGTAGGAAAGTGAATTTAGTTGGTATTTTGGATAGTCAAAAGTAAAAAATCCTCAATACTTTTAAAAGCGTCGGGAAGAACCAAATCAATTTTATCTCATTGAATTTAAAATTAACACATCTATTACAATGATTTCTCTAGATACACACTATACACTGAACAGCAGAGCGGTATCCAATATTCCACTATTTTATTCATAGTTATTATAACAATTTTTCATAAAATCGAACATTAAAAATGTGAGCTGTAAGTTGGTACTTCTCTGTTGTATAATAGGCATCTAGAGGATTCACTGTAATGGATGTGTTAAATTTGAATTCAGTGATATAAAATGTTTCTATACTATTATTTTTCTTGCCTTCAAAAATACAATTTAATGCCCTTATAAAAAAATGCCTTAAAAATGATTTATTTTAAAATTGTTATTATTTAAAATAATCAATAAATTAATTATATAGAACGAAACTATAAAAATCACTCGGGAATCAATTTTAGATGAAACTATACGCAACAGCGTAATACTAAACACAACAGTGCAAATAGTGAAATATGATTACATTAAAACTTCGATAAATAACTTATCGTTTTATCTTTATTACAGCCAACATCCTGTTTAACTGGTACAATCGGCAAATTCATAATACATTATAAAAGTAAAAATATGATTTATTTTCTTTTAGAAGGAAATCAAAATAAATTTTATTAAATTTTCTGATAGCACCACAATAAAAATATGGAAAAATAACAAAATATGCCTTAAAAACCTAAAAATACGTTTAAAATGTCAAGAAATGTAAAATAAAAGTGCCATTTTCTAATTTTTTTATATATGAAATGGATTTGTGCTCGGAAAGCATTGTTTGTTTTAGAATATTCAGAAATAAATGCAATTTGCATTAAAATTCACATCTTAGTGATGACAGATAAACAGACATATAAAAACAACACATTATAAAATCAATATATTTTTTGCTCTGCTAAATTTTTAGTACGTTATTTATAATAATAATATACAGTTAATACGATAAAAAATGTATGGTATAAACTATAAATGATATGCTAGGACAATATAATAAAAATTATCCTGAAAAAATACTTTTAAAAAAACTTAATAATTTGCATATGACAAAAATGTATAAAAGTAATCGTACTTACTCTACTCCTACTAGCTATGCCGTTATTGCTCACTGGATGTTCCACTTTCCATACTTCTGTGTTAGCTAAAAGAAAAAAAAGAAAAATTCAAATTGAGACCAAATCAAAATTTAAACTACCTATATCATAATATTATTTTAATTAATAAGTTAGTACTAAGTTAGTAAGTTTTATCCAGATTAAATTATTAACACAATTTTCAAAATGTTTTTTTAATAATTTGTGTTATTTAATCTATACAAAATTACAAATATAATTTTTACCTTTATATTCATTATTGGACATTTTGACTTTGTTAAATAATTAAATGATTATTTACCATGGTAATCTAATCATTTCTAACTAAATATACCAAGGAAATATTTAAAAAATGAATATAATATAATATTTTTTTAAAATTAAAGTTAAAATTAATTGTAATATTATAAACAAGAGTTTAACAAGATGTATTACATTAGTAGGTATCAAATTAGGTAGGCCTTATACATAATCTATTCCATGAGGTACTCTAAACGAGAAACTGATATAGTAGATATAGTACCTATTCAGCTATAGTTAGCCATTGTAAATCGTCAACTTTAATAATGTTTTCTGGTGGAAAAATTGTATCTGGTTGATACTTTTTTTTAGAGGAAGGAGGAGGGGTAAAAAGTTAAAAGTCTTCAATAATTTCTAAACGAGAATATTTACGTAAAATCAGTTTTTGATAGTAACTTATGTAATAGTAACAGTAGATTTTTGTTGTTATTAAAAAATGAAAAACCATAGATTTGAAATTTTCATCTAGTATTAATATATAATATGTATAAAGATTTATTAAACATGATATCATTTTTAAAATATTTTGGAAATGTTAAACTTTTTTTAGTTTTATTTTCAATTTATGTATGATGACATTTTTGTTTGCTTGCTGGAAAAATGTTTGAAAATTTAATACAAAATTCTTCAAAGGTTGTTATTACAGCAATTATTTAAAACATTTTTAATTTTAATACCTAAGACGTAAAAATGTAATATAAAAACCATCTTATGTTCTTCTTACCGGAATTTAAAAAAGTTTAGTGTAAAGTCACATACATTTTGTATAAGCGTTTGAAGTTCAAATGTTAATAAAATTGGTTTTTTAAACGTAAATAACGTAATTTATCATAATTAGTAAGATAAATGAATATGTGAAGGAGGAATATAATACCGCAAGAAGCTAATGGGTATTTTCAGATATTAAAATCTAAAATAGTAGTTCTCCTCAGAACGATAAAGCCGAGAAAAACGTCATTGGAAATTTAATAAAAAAATTTATAAATTTTACCATAAGTTAATAACAATAATATTATAATTATAATATTGTATATTTTTTTTAAAAATTAGTTCATTCTACCGTACGACTAAAAGTAATGTACCTATATATAAAATAATATATCCCCTTAGAAACAGTGGTGTATATAGAAAAAATTTTTGAGGTGATCTACAATAGATAGCAACTAGCAAGTAATCTAACACCTAAACCCTAAGTCTTAGAATCCATAACTTTTTCATGTAAATGAGACTTTTTAAAAAAAAATTGCAAAATCATGATTTTTAATTATTTTTAATATTTTGGTGAAGATGCTAAGAATCTACTGGATTGATGTATTTTCCAAAGAGCTACAGATTGCATGTTAAGTGAAGCCACAGTTCCTAACCCCTGTTTTAGAGGCTACTATCTGTTTAAGAGATTTTACAAAGAAACTTTGCCAACATCATTTTAATATTCATAATATACTACAGGTAATGGTAATCATTTCGTGATAAACATGTCTCTATCTAATGATAGGTAGTTGTTTACATTTTAACTCAAATTTTGTGATACATTATATAATTCATAATAACTATAGATGCAATAGAAAAATTGTATAATTTATTTATATATTTAATATATACTGCATTTTTCTACTATAGATATACTATTATACAAGATAGTATGTAAGTATAGAAGAAATTAATAAGAGTTATGTATAGTGGTGATATACATTTTCGTAAAAATTTTATAATTTCTCATATTCATTTCTGTTAATTTCTTATCAAATAATGATATTATTTAGTTACAGTATGTTTAACCTACATAATTATATTTTAAACTGTGTACCTACTTATATTACAATTTACCCATTCTAATATTATTTAAAGCTGCTATAGAATATTATATAGTAAATACAAATAAATATATCCTGGTAATAAATGTGCATTTTAATCTATCATTATACTGTTTTATATTTTTATTTAAGTATGAATGTTAAGTTTTTCTAAGTTTGTTGATTTTACCATTTTTTATTATTTATTATTTGAGTTATTTTCACATTTTTACACTAAATACTTGTTATGGGTATCTTTAGTTATTATAAATTATATTTTATTCTTCTGTACCTACTAAGTTTTAATACAAATCCATAAGTCACAACTATTTAAAATTTAATATTGACAAATAATATATTTTATTATTTAAAATGTAGGTATTTTAGTTTTAGTTCATATTCACAGTCATTCAATTATTCATTAAATAATAAAAATTAAACTTTTTAACAAATTAAAAATAAATAATTGGGTGGAGCGAATCGAATCTTCTCCCAAACTACTGGATCAATCGTCATGAAACTTAAAATATATATTCATGATTATCTGAAGGGTGCATAGATTAAGTTTGGCATTTATAAATTCTGTCATTAATTAATTATGATTAATTACTCATTTGCATATTTTATGAGCAATATTGAGAATGTATTGAGAATTTTCTAAGCATGTGTGTGTGCTTATTTTATGCTCTCGTGTCCATTCGAGTATCTCCATGCGACGAAGCGCGCACAGCCTGGCGGTCATTTTCAGCAATAGTGTTGTGAGTAAAATAAGATAAATGTAAATAGTTATGAGTATCATAAAATAATTGGGTTTCTAAAGGACTTGCTAAAGGATCAGTTGGAACAGTAACTGATATAATTTACGATTCAAGTATAGAAGGAACTGATTACGAAAATACGCAACTACCTGTACTAGTGGCTTTTCCTAAATATATCTACTGGACCCAAACTTTATGGAGAATCTATTCCCATTGTACCAATAACATCGCCTTTTAAGAAAAATGGTATTTCTTGCTCTCGAAAACAGTTTCCTTTGATGCTTGCTTATACTGTTAGCATCCAGCGATCGCAGGGGATAACATTGGAAAAAGCTATTGTTGATATTGGTGATGCTGAATTTCAAATTGGCTTAACGTATGCTGCATTCTCACGTGTGAAAACATTAAATGGATTATTGTTAAGGTCATCTTTCAATTATGACCGATTATTGAAAATTAACAACAGTAAAGCTATGGCAGGACGCCGGGATGAGTTGCAACGCTTGTGGAATTTATATTAAGAAAATTGATATAACAATACATGGAAATACCTTTTTATCTTAATCTAAAAACTAAAATATATATTTCTCGTCTATGAAAATGCTGTGATGAATCAGTCATAAATTATACTTGTATACATCTTGTATGTCTCTTATACCTTTGAGGGGTTATAGTCTTATAAATATTGAGACTGTACAGTATATATATATATATATATATATATATATAATAGACAACGGCGAATTTCACCAAAAATGTTAATTTTGAAATTCTTTGTTTTTTTATGGGTAAATTGTGAGATAAATATTATCGGTAGGACATAAATCATGGTTAGTGGTAAACTGTTTACTGGAAAACTATTTTTATTTCTTGATTAAAATAAATATCAGTCTTAAAGCATATATGTTTAAACTATATATTATAATATGATACAGTCAACTTTGATGAAATTTTCAATAAGTAGAGAAAACGTATAGATGAAAATTAAAAATGAAGAAAAATATTGGTGTTCTGGCAAACTTTCAAACGGTGAAGAAAAATAAAGATGTACAATAAAAAATCGAATGTCACACTAAAAAAACAGAACAGAAAAATGTCTTACTCTAAAAATATGGGAATAAATTATTAGAGCGGTGAAAATTGAACGCAATATTACGATGCGACTAATCCACCACAGTATGGTGAATATAGCGAAGTATGAATATTATGGAAAATAATATTGCATACGTTAAAGCTATTTTTCAAATAAAATGTAAGAATTTTATAATATTGTACAACTTGATACCCCTCGTTGAATTTTTTCTTGTTCATTTTATACAATTTACCTATTATATTTAAAGAAATTATTAAACTGTTGCACTGTTTACTATAACTACTTGTTTGGTTGGTGTGATAAATTTATCCTGCAAAATTTACTATCGTAAAAATTATATTGGATAATTTACAATAGGGAATCATTTAGTAAATTTAATAAGTTCCTGCACGAGAGTAGCAGGTAAAAAATTACATATGCTATTCCTACAAATGAGATGTGTAAATTCCTACAGGAATATAAAAATGAGACGTGTAAGTTCCTATACTAAAAAAAGATACGTATGTAAATTCCTACACAATTGAGATGTGTAAGTTCTTACATAGCAAAACAAATAATTACTTATGTTAGTTCAAGTTAGAAAAGACATCATCAGTTTGATTATTATGTTATTTTTATATTATTTTTTTTTACAATTAATAATTTATAATATTATGTACTATGATATTTTTACAACTTTATTCAATACATCATCATCAGTATGATTAAAATTATATTCTTATATATTTTTTTTACCGAATAGTAACTTACATTTTATATCTTTTTCCGCCATGTAGGAACTAACATGTGTATGATTTTTTATACGTTCACGCGTTTTAATTCGCCCTTTACAATCACCCCCTCAAAAAACCACCCATCTACAATATGCATACAGTAATAGAGGTAGAAGTTAAATATGTGTAAAAATCCTAAATTCATGGCTGTTAATATCGCCTTCGCTAAAATTTTTTGGTCAAAAATAGAACTTATATTATCGCAGCCATAATATACTGATAACGTGCAATCTTGTTTTGGGGGGAAGAATCAACAACGGTTGTTTTTGTTTTAAACCTATCCGGACGGCACATACCACGTACATGACACCATCTACACAACCACCTATCCGGTTTGCCGTCTTTCGATAAAGAAGAAAACAATGGCAATATCAATATTGTAATATTATAACATTCCAACAATGAAATAAAAGTTTTAAAGAGAGGTTACTATATTGTGATTACACTAAAAAAAAAATTAAAAAATATAGATAAACAAAAGTGTTTGAAGATAAAGCTGAGTATTTGTACATACCCAATATCCGTATAAATTACAATGATAGCAAAGGAACTTTATTATGAGAAATTACTATAGTACTAGTTGTACGAATCTACATTTATTATACATGAATTTTTATAATAAAATACAAATATAAAAAAAATGTCGTTACAAAACTCTTAATAAATCATATCGAGGTAGGTTTACAAGTCGAACCCACTGCAAAGCATAATTCAAGCTTTAACCATAGGTTCTAATGCGACTTATATCTTGTCCAAATCAGCAACACGCTATAAATAAATTTGCATTTCATAATAATTTAACGTATAACTATTTAGTTGCTGTTAAATGTGTATAGCGAAAGTCTAATGACTAGGTCATATTATTTAGTACTTACTACGGATCTTAGAAAATACTTTTATGGATTATTTTTTAAAGTGTAAACAATTTCTACAATCGTTACAAATATTATTATAACTGTAAATATTATAATTTATTCAATGTAAAATGTGATACGTTGGGTAGGTACACCTACTTTTTACTTAGCCTAAATAAGTGTTAACTATATTTTTAAAAACGAAAATGTGGTAATTAGCAAAGGAAATGCAACCGATTTAGACTTACCAGCCAAGCATTTTTGTGTTTAATTTTTAATTACTTATTAAATAATATATACTTACTAGTGATGCTCGCGTAGAAATTATTTGGTACGTATTATTTTTTGTGTTAATATAAGCCACGGATGATGATCCCCCCCTCAAAAAAAAAAAATAAATAAATAAATCAAGTTCAGTTAAATCTTCACATAGAAGAATAATGTTCTAAGTATAAAAAAAATATAATTTTATAATATAGAAACCACAAGACTGTGATTTTTGTTTTAAAAATTGTAGGGATTTATAATTTATATTAATTAGGTACCTCGTACTACTTACAGGGCTACGACTACATTATTATAGTCAATATAATTATTTACTAATTGTAGTATAAAACAGTTTAATTATTTTTAACAACATACAATTCAATGAAATAAAACATAACAATATAACTGTTCTAATAATTTTATTACGTATAAGTAGTACTGTAGATTTGTTTGAAATCAATTTGTATTATTTTTGTGAATCATACCTTTTATATTACTGAATTTCTTTTATCAAGCTGTTGACATTTTAAGCTTAACATTTTTTTGTCTTTGAATAAATGCATTTTATCATAATATTTTATAATATTAAATTATTAAATAATTTTCAGATATAAATATATTTCCGTACTCGCATGACTATATAAAGTGGTGGTTCTCAGTAAATTGGCAATTATTATTAGAAATAATAAGAAACTAAGAAGGAACTAGAATAATATTTTAAAAGATTCAAATTATTCAATTTTTCTTCTCAGCTGGTCTATTTGCTTTAACTAACTCTCTCTTGAATGTCCTCGATTCCTACTTCAGTGCTTCAATAGTGGGTACAAGATCCACCAATAATTAGATTATTATCTTATCATATGAAAAACTCTCGTTAGCAATAACGACTATTGTTATTATTTAATTATATTGATTAATAATAATAATAATAATATTTATACATTTTTCTCTACAAGCCATCGATTAAAACAATAATATTAGTTTTTTCAAGAGATAAAAGAAAAAAAACAAAGAGACGGACCTACCTCGAAAATGCCTAGAAATGGTGAATTCGTGCATCACGTAAAGTTGTTCAAACACAATTTTATGTGTATATTATTTATTGAGTATGAATTCCTCTTAATAGGAATATATATATAAGACGAAACGAAACAGAAAACTGAAAATACTCTTTGTTTGATATTTAAAGAATAACATTTATTATAACACTATATTAATACCTACGAAATTAATAGGTTAGAGAGACGAAATATTTTTTTAATACTACAATAAAAATTATTTGACAATTGTTATCGTTTAATATATATATATAATGTTATATTATAATTTAAAATACATATTATATATAATATTATATTATAATAAATTATAAAATATAATACACAACAGAACATGAAATTTAAAATAAATACTTAACAATAAATTCGAGTATTCACAAAATATACTTGTAAAATGTTAACAAATGGACACAATGAAAAATTAAATAATAATAATAATCAATTCTTTAAATATTGTTTCGTTTCACAACATCTCATAATAACCAGTAGAAAAGTAATACATTTTATCTTCTATTATTTAATTAATAACAAGAATAGCGTTGTCTTGTTAAAAAATATTAGGACTAACTGTTTTTCAGTTACTTATCTGTGCTACTTTAGAATGAGAGTTTAAAGGCCGCAATAAATATTATGATTGCTAACTATTTATTTTAGAAAATGTAAATTATGTAAATATTAAATTATAACACTTAAATTACTTTTTTAAAACTGAAGATGAGGTTAACTTTTGATGTCTTTTGAAATAAATATAACTCAATATTCAATAAAATATATAGCATTGTAACCGAAGTAGTTTTTATTGAAAAACGTACTTATATACATTTTTTTGAATATTATTATCACTAGTTTAATTAATTAGTCTTTCACTTGTACATTATTATTATATATTTATAAAACATTTAATATAATAATTTATACATTAAAAATATTATATAAAAAGACATGATGTATTTTTAATTAAATCATAAAAAAAGCTTAAACTTAAAGCCATAATGTTTTTTTTTATAAATTTTAAAACGCATAGAATAATATACTTATCTCCATTAAAAAATTGTATTATTCTTTTCTTTTTTAAATTTACTATATACAATTTGCTACTATTAAAATAATCAAAATATATAATGCTAAATAAATTAACATGTTTGATTAAAAAAATCAGTCACTCATCAGTAGTTCTTAATAGGTTTTTATTTGATTAAAAATATAATATTTAACATTTCGGGTTGTGGGTTGTTGGAATAAATTGAGATTATTTCTGGATAGGTGGAGTTCCAGGGAAAATATTAAAAATTCACGACCTAGTTCCTTTTAACACTCCTCGTTTTAATTTTACTTGTTGTGGCAACTGCTTTATAAACTACCTATGTATTATATTTTTTATCTTTCTCTCTTCAACCGTTTAATAAGTCGGTCAATGTGATTTACCGGTCCAAGGTCATTTCAGTGTCTTAGTTGCGTCACAACAAACTACATTATATATTTATATTGTACATACAGTATAATACATTTGATTTAATACACTCAATCTTCAAATAGTAAGTCACTTTAATTTTATATGAATATATTTGTTCCAATATTAACTTGAAAAATTAGTGATTCAAAAAAATGTGTGGGTCTCATATATTTATAAATATGCAATTAAAAAAAATTTTTACTATTCTAACATATAAAAAATCCCACGATGAGCTCTTATTTAACAATTAAAAGTGTAAAAAAAGGTAATTAATTATTCAAAGTGATTTGAAATACATTTTTCCACATCGAAAGGCATAAAATTTAAAAAATATTTTTTCTTATATTACCTATCTGATTGAGGTAGGTGTATTACATGTTAAACGGATCATCATATACCCTGTAAATTTACTTTATTTATATATAATACAAATGTACATACTACATACGACTGCAGTAGGTACATAATATAATATGTCGGTCTGGTTACTAGTCATATCTCGTCTATGGACTAATTCATCATGTGGATTATCGTATGTCCCCCTCCCCTACCATCATAGTATGTATAAAGGCTTAACCACACGATAATCCATAAACACGTTTTATGTGTAAGCAATATCTTACTGTCTCACTGATCGCTAATATTATTATGCATTAACTCCGTCTTCTACGCCGGTGTGTGATATTAGATTGGGGAAAAATATAAACTCCCTTTCTCATACTTCCCGAAAACGCCTGGGTAATATGGAAGATGTTACACGTTTTAGGACCCAATTTTAATAACGCGTTTCACATTTCAAAAAAAATTATTTTACAATTTAGTATACGAATTAATCAATTTGAGATGTTGAGATTAGAGGTTTGTTCAAAATGTAGTCCCTATTTATGATTATAGTCTTTTGAATAATGCTTAAAAACACTAATTACTGTCTTTTTTTGTTAAATTTCAAGATTAATTTCTCTGGTTAGATCAGATCTGGTCATTATTTATTATTACTTATCGGGTTAAGACATAATAGAACCATAAAATAAATATAAATTTGTTTAAATAAAAAAATATATATTTATAAACTATAAATTATGAATAATACGTTTAAACTACTTGTAAATAATATCATTAATTTACAACTACAATGGAAATCGAAATTTACATATCGAATACGTTAAAACCATAAATAATTCAACTTGTCTTCAAACATTTTATATCAGTTTTTAAACACAAATAATTTTAATAGCAAAAATAATTTTTGAAACATAAATATCTGCCAGTATAAATTAATTTAAGTACAAATATAAAGTTTCAAATAATGACGATAGTATTGTTTAAGTTAAGTACTTAATCTTTTTAACTATAAAATACCTATCTATATTTTATTATATTAGTACTCACGTGTTTCTGTATATTACTTACACATTAAAGATATATTATACTATTGTAGTTTGCATTTGGATTTTTGATATGTTATATAAGTATAAACGTTTAATGTATATAGAGATACCTATAATATTTATAGAAGTAATTGTAATAAATACCTGTTTGATCATGTAAAAGACGGTCCAATGTAACAGTATTATTTTTTTCAATCGCGTTATGATGATACTTGAAGACGTCTTTGCTACTAGACGCACAACCCATGTGCACCCCATTCGCTCTCTCATTCACCAGCCATTATTTTGATCACCACCAGTATGGCATGCTTAACTAATCTTCAAAATTCTCCACTCCGCTAACGACATACAGAGCTATAAATAAAATCATCATGATAAAGTATGATTCAAAATATAACCGTAGTGATTTAATTAATATACGTATATATAATTAGTGGGTGGTATAATACATCTTTAATTCTGTAGATTGTTTATTTAATACCTATGGAAGAAGTTATACATTTTAAGAGCCAACTTTAATAATATTTCACATTTCGATAAAAATTGCGTTATACTATATTATATTTTAATAGATAAAGTGGTCGAAATAAAAAAAATCCATTAAAATAGCGATTAATTTTATGTTTTTCGCTTAATTGTTATTTTTATTTTAATATTGCAAGTTATTGTTTATTAGAAATCTAGAACTAATATTTTTTAATTACAAAGAAACGATTAAAATAGGCAAGATAGTAAAGGAGGTACCTACATTTAAGATATTTTAGTTGATATTAAAATGAAAACTTTATTTTATAGATCATATATTTTGTATAGTAAATGAGTACTTAAATAAAAAAATAATTCATAATATTTTTACTAAGTAATTTAATAATTTATTGGTATGAGCTTTCTTCCTCATAGTGGAGTACGTAGAAATGAATAATAGCGCACAACTACAACATCAAAGACATTTAATTATTAATATTACTAAAAGCAAAACAGTGGAATCGTAGCTGACCAATATGCATGTCTACTTATTTCAAATAAACTTAGACGTTGAAAACTCGATATAAAAAAAAAAAAAATTCGAAATACTATTTTATCATTAAAAGAAGAAAGGACGTATCCAATTACAACATAAGTGAAAATAGGAAAAAATCCATCCAGCTCACTCATACTTTATCCATAAAGAACCGACACTGACATGCTGTGAAGATTTTTATTCAATACACAATTTATTCTTGAATGTAAGGAAAATCTTACAAGTAATGTTGATCAACTGCTATAAATTCACCGAAATACATAAAATCACCTACAATTTATTTTCAGTACAACAAGCACTTAATTAAAAAAAAAAAAACATCAATACATTTATTCATTTTTCACAAAATCAACTCGAGCCAAAAATTGTAATAATTGTAAAAATTCTTATTAAATTTAAGATTTTATAAATGATATTTATTTTTAAGTAAAAGTAGTCTAGTGCCCATCGATGTTGAACATTTAACAAATATTAAAAATAACTCGTTATAACTAAATTATCTATCTGTATTATAAACTATTATTTACACTCTTAAATTATATCTATGATTCTACTTATAAAAGCAGTTTTCGGTTGAATACATATTATTTTAGTTGAAAAATAATAAACCAAGCTTAAACGAAAACCTGGGATCATAAAAAATATAATGTTATATATTATAATAAGTTCTAAATTATCATTGAGTAAAACTACAGGCAGAAATAAATAATGTAAAGCAATTTAAACATATTTTTTACTTAAGGAATATTTAAAAACCGACTATAGTACAATCATAATAATAGTGTACCTATGGGTGTAAATATTTGTTTTTTATATTCAACACGACAAATCAAAAGACGAATGATAGCAAGGACTTCCAATAACAAAAACCATTTATCTTGACTTCATAAAATCGGCAAACACTATTGTGAAAAGACATGTTGTAACACAACAGCTATAACTTTTCCATGACTCCTTGTAGGTAGGTACACAGTACACATAAACAAGCAGTATAATCCTACTCGTATGAATGCCACTTTAAAACCAAGATAATAAGATATTAAAGACCATGACCTATAGCTAGGTTATTACCTCTTTTCTTGTAATTACTAGTTAAGACTGTGTTTTGATATAGAGTGAAAACAACATCTAGGAACAAATTAAATATTTTATAGTACGAAATCAAATGTAGATTACTACATCAAATGTAGGTAGTAAATAAAAATGTTTTAAATAATAATAAAAACTATATTATTTAAATTGTGACTAAAGCATAAACAGTCATAAACTAATTTAATAAATTAATTTTAATTTAATTAACTTGGTTATAAATCCTAAAATAACTGAGACACGAATTTGATTTAAGACATTACTATTATAAATACGAAATTTTATTTTGCATATATTTGACAAGAACAGTGAATATAATGCATATTATAATATATTTTTTTTGTATATGTTTATTACATTTGAGGAAAAATTGACGGATTTGGAGTATTATAAATTTAATACAGTATTCGAATATGATATTTAGTATGACACCTTTAATTTGTATAATAGGTATACACCTGCGTCTTTAAAATTGTACGTAATTATTATTGATTTATACCGTTCGAGCCATAATATTGTGAATTTATTTTACTAAGATTATTTTGCATATTTATTAATAGTTGACGCATGTTTGACTACTTTTCAGTGCGTAAGTGTGCGTCTTCTTGAATTTTTAGTGCTTTAAATCATATTACTTCCACCGACTCAATTTATATAGGTACCTGCAGAAAACAATTTAATACGTTTTGATTAAGTTTAATCCCTAAGATCCTCTCTAGTAGAAATTGAACTTAGTTCACTCGCTGGATTTCACACAAGGTTGTGGTTTCTTGGTGTATTTTCATGAAATTTTTATAAAACTATATGAAGGAATCCCAAAAATTATCCTCCTTGAAACATCTGTGTCTGATTTAACATCAAAGAGACATTATCAAACTTATGAAACACACTTTTTACCCGTATTAATGATTAATTACCTACACAGCTTTTCTTAGGATCTAAAATTAATAAAATTTGACTAATTAATACAACGCGGTAACGATTAAGTTTTACATAGGTTAGTTTCATAAGTTTAACATATAGTTACAAATACAATATAAATATAAATATTTTATATACAAATATATGAACACAATAATAGAATGGGGTCGGGGGCAGTTGTCCGAAAAATGATAAGGATCCGGGCCGAAAGACGGTGGCATTCAATTTGTTGCCAACATTAAATTTTCAAAAATTATACTATAAAATTATTTTTTTTATTTATGTAGTGACACTGTTCAATTGAATAATTATTATTATATTATATATAATTGATACTTATTATATTTTTTAAAATCTATCACTGAGTATTTCTTCAACTATCATAAAAAAGATAATTAATTATTAAAATCCATTTTTGTTATATATGACAACAATATGTATGACAAACTTTTATAGTTAAAAACTTAATAGTCAATAGATCGAAATACTGAAATCGTAAACTACAAAATACGCGGGAATTATATAACTTTTATCAATAGGAATATAATAATAATAATTTATATTACAACATTTCAATTACAATTGTTGGTA
>JACXSJ010000448.1:0-97181 GCA_014851325.1 Pentalonia nigronervosa | reverse complement strand
TAACTGCCAGTCACTGAATAGAATGATAGTACACAACAATATTTATTATTGATTCAATCAACTTAATGTACACACACACACAATGCATTTATAAAACAATTAACAGACATGACGTTTTCATTTCATTATTTTTAGGTTTATAACTTTTAAATGTTTTAAACATTAAATATATCTAGTAAGTAGTTGATTAATGAGTTTATTGTAAATCCTTTTACTGTCGGGGTTCATAATTTCGTCCTGTGTAGTAATCAGATGATAAAATAATATTACCACACATATATGATAATGAAATAAAACAATAACTGTATTCATTAAAAACGAACCTTCGACACCGTAACATTTTTAAGGTGAGTACTAAAGTATTAGAACACTCCACAAACAGTGAGGTGTTTTAAATTCTTACCGAATTCAAAACATAATAATATTCATAGATAATATGTGTTACCGCGACTTTGACGTGTGGGTTTATTTATTAGGTTCTTCATTTATGTTATCACAGTCTATCTAACAGAAGTCCCTGACAGTGTACCTATAATATATAACTATTAAAGTCAGATCCGCTGATATAGACATTACTAGTAAAACACGATTATTACTATCATATAAAGGGAAGTATTTTAAATTTAAACATGAGCTGAATACATTATTAAATATGTACGTGATATCACGTGCACAAGTATTTCATAACGACAGTTATTATTAACAATGATGATAGCCACCATGACCGTATTATGATGAATGTACCATTACGTAGGTATTATATTTTATGCGATTTAGTCTAACCGTATAACATAATATAGGTAGGTAACGTAAACGGTAAAGATCGAGATTGAACAGAAACGTTATATCGTTACATTTATCTTTTAGCTAACTCAAATTTAAAAAAATGAAAAAAAAAAAATTTTAATTATGTCATACAATATTATCCAGTTTAAAACGTAAAATTTTGAAATAATTTTGTTGTGTTAAAAGCGTAAAACGTATTATATAAGTAAAACATAACAATTGAAATATCCTCTGA
This sequence comes from Pentalonia nigronervosa, assembly GCA_014851325.1. Classification (NCBI taxonomy): domain Eukaryota; kingdom Metazoa; phylum Arthropoda; class Insecta; order Hemiptera; family Aphididae; genus Pentalonia; species Pentalonia nigronervosa. Next base: position 96,160 of record JACXSJ010000448.1, on the reverse strand, counting down.
GCACAATAATATTGACCTATTGACGTAGGATTAAAATGTTTTCAGGAATGGCATACTTTATTTCTTATAAAAAGTAACAAAAGCCAAAATAGAAAACTTTTTTAACATAATTATTCAATTAACGAATGAAAACGTCAGATATTTGATGTCATCAATAATATTCTAGTCGACAGTAACTATAATAATTATTTATTTCTTATTTCCAATTAATATTCGACAACAGTAAAGTTATAGCTATGCAGTGTATTTAAAAATGACCGTTATTGTTAAGTGCCGTTTATTAGATATGCAATATAATTATGATTTATTATAGATATCAAGTTCAAAAAGATTAACCTTTATATTTATATGAACGTAATTAATATTCAATATAGATTAAAATAAAACAAAATGTACAGAATCATTTAAACTGAATGATGTTTAAGTAGGTAATTAATATGTTTATTCTTAAAACCATTCTATTAACTATTCTACTCATTTTTCTTCCATTTTTCTGTACTATAGAAATTAATTACTCGAACATTGTTCAGTTCAAATGTTTACAAAATCCATCAAAATCACGAAAATTTGTATTTTATTCTGTAGGTAAAATGCTTACAACTTTTATTTTTAACACCTAAGATTTTAAAATTTGATACTAGGTTTCTTAAATTAAGTTTGTCTTATATAAACCTAAAAATCTCAATAATAAAACTGCACAATTGTTTTTAAAGTAATTGAAATAGTTCAAATTTTGACAAAATATTATATAAATATTATTCATGAGGGCTTGAAACTTTTTGCCACTATGTACATTATTATTTCTTTAACACTATGAAATTTTCAAAATATTTAGATTCAAACTATGATATTATAATAATAGAAAAATAAATATTAAACAGTATAATAAAATAGAGGATACGTCTCCGGCGCAGAATCATTTTTCGTGTGTAATGATTTATCATTGAATTCTAATGTAACACATCTATTACCTACTGAATGACGAGGTACACTATTGTATCTAATATACAGAAAAGCAAGTTCTTCGATTTTTTATTTTTATTATTCTTATTTTGAGCATAGCTAAATTTTTTTTTTATTTTGTTATTAGTTTAGCATGAACGGTGGTAAAAAATATTTTATATTAAATATTAATATAATATTATGGAATATATTATATTTATTAATTTTAAAAAAAAACTAAAAAATATTTTATTAATCTTGAATCTCGAAGTAATCAATCGCAAAATCATACATTATTGCGGTATATCATCATAATTATTTTTTTGTCATTAAGAATAAGTCGAGTCAGGTAGGTCACTGGAGGTTATATGATTTTTTTTTATATTACATAGTTATATGATAGAAATTTTGGAAACCTCCCACGATCGATCTAAGTGACATTAAAATCAACAATAAAAGAATTATCACAAATAAGTTCTAAAAATATGGGAAATAAATTGTAATTTGTAATAGTGACCTTATAGGTCACTATAATCACTATATAATGTAATCAATAAATATATTATCTCTCAGAGAAAATAAAAATACATGGATATTTTGTCCACGCATAACTAAAAGCTTAATTTTTTTTTTAATATCGACAATAAAATAATAACATTCACTACATGTTATAGTATACATACATTATAATTATTAGACGTGGTCAGAGGTGAGACCATTATATATACATAAAATCTAAAATAATGTAAATAGTATTTATTAAAGAAATACACTTTACAATGTATTAACTAATTTGGTACTTACATTTTTCACGTACCCAAATTAAATTGTGTACCTATGATGTAAACTGTAATACGGTAAGACTATAAAGCTGAATTAAGTAAGAATACACCACATTAATATTTGTTATCGTCGTATTTCGCCTCTCTATATTGATAATATTAACACAATATATCAAAAACATGTTTGTAAAGATTCATTCAGTTGAATACATTGTTTTATATTTCTTTTGAATGAATCATATTTGCACTCGTTTTATTTACAAATATGAAAAAACATTTAAATGTATGTTTTAATCAAAAATATACAATTTATATTATTCCTATATTGAATATTTTTCATTGGTGTAAACTTTGGTGTGTCGTTTTTAAGAAACATTATACTACACTGTAGTGCACTAATGCATTATATACTATTAAATAAAATATCAAAAATAATATATTTTATAGACTTTAAGAGGGCTACACCCACATGTATTGTATGCGTCTTACTAACGTACTGTATAGAAAATTGGCATTCAGTATAATCTATGGAGTGTTGTTAGTTTTTTATATTTTGATCATTTTAATTGATAGAGACAAATAGACCAAAGTACATAAAATATTATAAATCCTTAAAAATAACGAATTAAACTTAGATACGTACTTAGGTGTTATTGTTTATACGTATTTTACTACAATTTATTAAACTAATGTAAAAAGTTATCATGGCTATATTTGAGGAAATAAATATCAATCTATATATTTGTTTTATTTTTCAAATATTTGAGTATCATTAATTTACATTTTCTAAAATGCAAAAGTATGCTAATGTTAAAATATTATTGTGTGTCAGAAAAATGCATTCCGAGAAAACGAAAATGGAGTTTACTATTCAATGTGAGGCTCCATAAATTTAAATAGTTTCTTATTTTTTTCTATTTCATTTTTATTTTTTTACTATTATTTGTAGTAATCGTGGAAAAATAAATATAGTGTAGAGGGCTGCTGGCTGAAAAGTAGTTTCATTTGACAATCGTATTTTTATAATATAAAAAAAACGATAAGATCAATACTAAACGTAAAAAAAATGTGTATTTGTGTAATATTATATCCCCGATTTCACTCATTGTTGTAATCATTATGAAATTATTATAAGTTATAAGTATATAACGTTATTATTTATAATATTATATTATTTGAATCTAAATTATACGTTATATCATTGTTAGTAAAATTTTAAAAGACGTGATAATTAATTAAAATTATAAGGCCAATATGATAATTTTAAACATATATTATTAAAAATACTAATTTTATTGTTCGAAAAATAAAAATAAATAAAGGTAGGTAAGTACAAACAGTATATACTTTTAGATAAAAATTTAAACGAACTATAATAATAATATACTTTACTACAAAGTATATAAAAGTACTTTATCAACTATTTTCAACGAACAGTCCATAAAAACAAATATATTACCTTTTAAAATTACTAACAAGGTACATAAAATTATAATATATATATTATTAAAATGAATTTAAAATCTATAACATTTTTTTTTTAACTGATTTAGTCTCGGCAGTTCGGTTATTGTCTATTGATTTGTGTAGTTGTGTTTATATAATTTGAACATGCAGTAAATAAAATATTGAGTTATTAAATATAAACAAGAATTTGCAGAGGATCATAAGTGAGGAAAACCGTTTAATAACATCATCTCGATTCCCATAATTTAATTGTTATTTGAAAAAAAAATTATATAAGAGTATCTCTTGGTCACTTTTTTTTAAATAACATATTAACTATTCTATGCATAACTCAAATATAATTTACAAGTATTCAATGAATCAGAGAGTTATTATTTTGTGATTGATAAATGCATTGGATCTAATTCAAATTCAAATTCAAATTTAATTTAAATTATGTACAACAATACAATTAAACTTCAAATATGACGATGTAATTCATTTAACTATTACATATTTAATTCTTTGAGTTTTCAGAAATAAAATAATTATGGCGCCTACAAATTATATTGCCGGACACAGCTGATAAAATAGACAACTATCTACAATAATATGTTAAATTATAACTGTAATTTTTTATTATAATAATATTAGCTTATTATTAAAACTAAATTTCAATAACAACGATCTAATATTTTTATTTTGTTTTATATCTTTCTATAATTTTAGCCAAAATAAAATATTTTTATATTTTACACTTATAATATTAAAAAAAAATGATATATATTTTACATTTCAATATTAAAGGTACATAGTACATACTACTCTAAGGGTAATAGATTATGATAACAGGTTTCAAAAATATTATGCGGAGGCTATAATGATTGGAAAATAAAAGTAATTAATAATGATACTTAAAAATATTTTGAGTATAATAAATAGTTGACTAAATATTACATATATTTAATAAATTTGATGTAAAATACTAAAACCATTATTGAGGACTATAATTATATTTACTGCCTAGTTTATAATGTTTGATAAGCTATAGGAATTACTCTCTTGAATTTTGATTTAAATGCATCGACATTTTCAGAAAATTATTTGTTTAATAATATACAGTAACAAAAAGAATACACCTTTAAACGATATAAAAAAAATCTAAATATCTGAAAGTATGGTCTTTGAATATTATACTGAAAGTTCCAACAGTTAAAATTTGTAAAACTCCATAATTAATGAATAAAATTGGATAAGCACACTTGGTAAATCACTCTGAAATCTGCAGAAAATTTTTATATCTTATAAAGCATTGTGGACAATTGGCTTATGAGAAATTAATTATTATGATATTATTTTCAATTTTATATATAAATTAGTTTTTTAAGTGTGATTATATAAGATTCAATTCACAATTGTTAAAATAATAATAAATTTTATCATCCAGTTAGAATAACATGTACATTGTTCACATTTACATATTTTTTTTTAAAGTTAACAAACAATATCTTTTATAGCATTAACGTATTTAAATAATTGATTTCTAACAAATCAATAACTGTTTAAAATGGCATAAATTAATAATAATAGTTTTATTTATCAATATCATAGTCTAAAATAATTATTAAATATGTATACTGTATTATGGTCATGCAAAGTACTTGATCTAAATTTTAAATACTCAAAAACAAACATAACACACGTTATACACACACGCAGTATATATTATCATTTTGTTTATATAAATATTCAGAACTATAATTTGAGTTAAAAATATAATCCAGAATGTATGCTATGTACCTATAGTATCTATTATTTTTTTCCAGATTAGCTAATAAACTTTGTATCGAATACTCCTTAAATGGCATAATACATTTAAATATTTTAAAATAAGGTTTAAGTATACTTAAAAATTTCATTGATCAGAATTTGAATACATGCAAAGTTAAAGTGAAAATTGGAATGAGTATCTTTTATGTATCAACTTGCATAATAAGTGTGTACACTAAAAATACTAGATATTATAATACTACTGATAAAACTTAGAATGAGAATATTGAATAAAATATGAAATTCATTCGATTATTCATAATATGAACGATGGATAATTTTTTATTCATACAATTACATAGGAAATTAATTTATTAATTACGTATTGAAAAATATAGTTTTCAAAATATAAATTAAATTAATAGGACATAATATTATTTAAATGTATAATACTTCTATTCCATCGATTATTTCCCTCTACTGAGTTCTATATCAAAGTAATAACTGAATAACGAATTTTCTCGGAATAAAAACCGGAGATTAAAATGCCGAGGTTCCTATAACACTTTAAAATCATATATTAAATATGACGTACTCTAAATACCTAACTAAAATATAAGAAGTTTAGTTATAATTTGTTCTTAGGCTCAATGATTGTTATAAGCCAGATTTATTTATTCTCTAACATCATTTAATTACATTGTTTACTATGTATATTATACATATTACATTTTTATACACTTATACCTATATATATAATTATTGTCGTTATTTAATATACTTTTTAACGTGTGCTCTGTATTTTATTGTTTATACTGATTGAAGTAATATAAAAATATAATATATACGTATTTCATTGGATTTAATGCAAGTCTAAAGGTCCCTTAATATTTTTTTAGTAAAACAACAAAATAAATATAATATAATTTATGAACCCAATATATAATTCAAATGGTCTCATTTGAATCTGAAATATTGTTTTGAATTTAAAATTTTTATTTTAAAATCTGTTCACACAATATATTGAATAATAAGCCAATGTGATGATGACACGATGTGTATGGAATAAAAAGACATGATTCACTCCCATCGAAAGAACTTCGACAAGCATAGAAAAAATATTTAAATATTATTATTTTATGTATACAAATTGGCACTTTTACACTAATAAATAATCAAGTCACAGCGCCATCGTATTCATTTTTTACCATTATTTTAGGATAAATCGCGGTACATTTGTAGATGCAAAATCTTAAAGGATCTATGTAATTATGAATTACTATTTAGTTTGAATCGTTTGTAATACACTTAAGCTATATCGTGGACTGGAGTGAAGGAAAGATTATTATGATATTAGTAATAATTTAATGCATAAAAAAAATGGTTTGCATAGCTTTTCTAACTAAAAAACTAGAAGAGTTTTGGACTGAAACGATGAATGCAATTGGTGTTTGAATATTAAAATATTTGATTAGCAATTGCATCTACCTAAATATAATTCAGTATATAGAAAATCGTTTTCTGAGTTACTTAAATGTGTTTAGATTGTTTTAATATTAAGCGTCTCCCAATTGCTCACTAAACAAATAAAGCACAGATCGGATTGTTTTTTTTAGATAACAAGCCACTACACAAACAGTACCTAGCCTGCCCGCCATCAGTAATCGGTTGTTTTTTAGAGATAAAATTACATTTCTGGTTTACTGCAGGTTTCAACAACACAATGTAATAAGAGCCAAAAACGTATAGTATACAGCTATAGTATTTTAAAGCAAAGTTAAATTGATAGAAAATTTGTCAATATCATTAAAAGTGTTTTAACATTATTTTGTATTATAACACTGGGAATGTCTATCGGTCTGAAATGCTTACCTGAACTTAGCAAAATCTGTAGTTTCAAAAATATTAAAAATATATAGGTATATCAATATTCCGCATTTTATAAAAATGACAAAACATGAATACTATAAAATGAAGGTATGCAGGCGACTTTTTATGGCTAAAATGTATTAGTTGTTATGCATAATATACCTAATAGAATGTTTAAGAAAATTGTCTTAAAATTTCTTAACTTGTATTTAATCATAATACGCTTTAAATTAAAATATAAAATATATACAGAATAATTCATTAACAATAAACATTTTTAATCTTAAATAAATTAAAAATTTTGGAAATATATATTTTTATAGTATATAATTTTAAGTAATAATGACTTAATAAAACTATATTTTTTAAAATTCAATATATTTATTGTTATAATTTTTAAGTTTTTTACTTTTTTGTATAACAGCACAAAATTTTATATTACCTATATATTCAGGAGCAAAATATTATTTTTATGAAAATTTCAATATCGAATTTTAAATGATAATTAATTAGTTGTACCTAAGCTTATAAATATCTATTTAAAGTTTAGATAATTTGTATAATGAATAAACATTTTGAGGGCACCTACTGACAGTCCATATAACCCCACTAAACTTTAAATACATATAACTAACTAACTAGGTATTCGTTCAAAATTCTCGGAAAAATATTAAGTTATAGAATATGAGTTTAAAAATATATACTGTCGCTTAAAAATGTAAAGAACTTAAAAAATAATGCAAATATAATTTTATTTTTAAAAATATTGATTTGCAATAATTTGCGTTTAAATAAACTAAAAATAAACATTAAATATATAAATTTCACTATCTTGAAGTAAAGCTATAATTAAACAATTATAATTTAATAAAAAATATAATCAATTTTTGAAGAAAAAAAGAAACAAGGAAGTCGCTCTGTTGTATCGGATGGTATCTACTAGGTATTTCTAATTGAGTAGAACAATGTTATGAATTTGTTATTCTAATCAATAAAATATACTTTGAAATAGATGCTGTTCTAAAGATAATTCATAATTAATTTATATTACTTGAAGTAATTGTGCTAGTAGTATGATGGGTTATTTTTGTTAAAAATATTGTATATGTTTATTATATTATAATAGTATAATACCTATTATATCATACAATATTGTTAGTAACTTATATGTTAATGCAGATATTCTGTAAAAGGGTGTGACTATGTTTTTGGTATTAATAACTTAAAATTAATAATCAGAAAATGTCATTGAGTATATACTAAATAATAATAAACGTAGTAACGTAAATCTCTACGAATAATATTTTTTGAATTACCTACAACAAATTAGCTAATATTTTTAATAAATTTTGATTCTAATGAATTTATTGATTTTACAATGACTGGTTTTTTTTTCTATTTTGTATCTGAAGACATATTTCTAGTAAAAAAAACATTGATTATTAACTTCGATGGAAGTTTTTGGTAGCGAATTGGATTTAGTTGGTACTTTTAGAAAGTAAAAGAAAGAAAATAAATACTTTTTAAAATAATCGGCGGAAAAAACGTACTGACATTTGATGAAATTCTACTATTGTTAATAAAATTATTATTTGATTAGGTTCACTACATTCTACTTTTTTTTGTTTAAATTTAGTTTAACCTAAAATATCTATAAAATAAAATTCTGCATATTATATCTTTTCGATAATTTTGGATTGCTGTAAAAACAAATTACGAGAAACTTTGTATTATTCAAGCTTTAGCTATTCAAATTTAAATATTATACATTTTTAACTATAAAATAATTTGAAAATGTTTGTAATTTATCGAATTTTGTATAAATTTAAACTTCAAACGCTAATAAAAAAAAAAAATTGTGTGTTTTGATTATCATGTTTTTTTATATAGTTAAAAGAATAATTTATGAAGAATTTTGTATTAATTTTTAAGCTTTTTCATAGAGCACAAAACAATATATCAATATTTTAGAATACATTTAAAAAAAAGTCAAATATTTCAAATGTCTATAAATAGCTTAAAATAGACAAAATATTTTACTATATCATGTTTAGATAATGCTTATAGAAATAGTGGTGACAATTTTAAACATCTAAGTATATTCGTTTTTGAATTACAAGAATATAACAAAATCTATTTTGTCGAAAATTAGATTTATAGTATATAAATATCAAATATTCCAGTTTTCCATATATTTTATTTTAGATTTTCATGATTATTAAGAAAAGTATGGGGAAATATTTTACTTTTGACTAACCAAAGCACCAACTAGGTCCATTTTAAAGATCAAAGCATTTTTTCTTCTATAAAAAATGCCTTTACACATAAAATGAAAATCTAAAACCTACACAATAAGATTACATTAATTTGAGTATATTTTATACTATGTAAAACCAGTATTACTCTTGTTCAATATCAATTTTTCGATACCCTTTTCCAATCGACAAAATGTCGTTAAACGTCAAATGAATGTTTTGTATTTTTAAATTACAACGAAATAAATAACATTGTTTTACTTTAATTTCGTTTAAATTTGAAATTAAAAGCTCTATAAAAAATAATTTTTTTATATTTTTTTTTTTGGAATTTTTGGTTATATTATTAACTATTTGCGTAAAATTTTGTTTTTAAATTTCAATCTTTAGCTGTAAAAACTGATAATTTTATACATTTTTAACTACAAAATAATTTGCAAACATTCGAGATTTTGATGAATTTGGTCAAAATTTTATCAAAATAATTTTAGTTTTTTTTTTTTTTTGGTATATAGATAATGATGTTTTAATTTTTAAATGTCTACGGTAATCTTTTTTTGAATTACATCAAAATAAGAAAATCATTTCCGGAGAAAACGGATGAATATCTAATGTATAATTTCAAACGCTTATAAAAAATTATTTTGACATTCCGATAAACTTTTTCTTTTTTAGAAAGGTGGAACAACTTACAAAGAATCTTGTGTTAAATTTTCAAATCTTAGATTTAAAAAGAAAAATTTTTATGAATTCCCTAATTAAAAATAACTGCAAATTTTCGTGATTTTTACGTATTTTGTCGAAATTTTAACTTTAAACGTTTATAAAAAACTATTAGAGTCTTACGTTCAACTTTTTGTTAATTTTCATTTACAACAAGTTATGAAAAACCTTGTATTAAATTTTCAAATATTTTGAACGATTGAAAAAATTATTATTGATAATAATAAAAAAAAATAAAAAAAAACAGGAAATTGATTATGTCTAAAAATTTCTCAAGCAAAGTCAAAATATATTGAAAATTAAATTGTGTATGGAAATTGTATATACGAGGTGTGATCAAAAAATACCGGGACTAAAATTATATCTGCGCTAAAAATAATCGAATCGGTAATATACACACATCAAATAAAAATAGAGATAACACTCAATTACGTTATTTAAGCCACGAGTTAATATTAACTGTTAGTAATGAATGAAAATTCATTGAAATCAGATACTTTTATTGTGTCTGCCATTTTTGTCATGTCGAATAAACTCGAGCAGCGTGTTTGCATTAAATTTTGTGTTAAACTCGGTAAATCAGCGACTGAAACTTTTGAAATGATTAAAAAAGCATTTGAAGATGAAGCAATGAGCAGGTCTAAAACATTTGAATGGCATAAAAAGTTTATTGAGGGTCGTGAAGACATTAATGATGACTCTCGTGCTGGACGACCTTCAACATCAAGAAATGTGGAAATGGTGGCAAAAGTACGAAAAATTATTCGATCAGATCGACGAATAACGATAAGAGAACTCTCTAGTGAGTGTAACATTTCTTTTGGATCATGTCAAACTATTTTGACTGAAGATTTAGGCATGAGACGAGTCTGTGCAAAAATGGTCCCAAAATTGTTGTCTCAAGATCAAAAAAATCATTGAATTGAAGTTTGTCAAAGTTTGAAAGAACGAACACAAAATGACCCAGGGTTCATTAAAAATGTAATAACTGGTGATGAAACTTGGATCTATGGTTATGACATAGAAACTGACTTCAAAGAACAAAGATTTGATGATATTGAAACAATAAAAAAGAATGCGGAGGATCAATTCAAACAACTTAAATTGAAGACTTCCAACACTGCTTCAAAAAGTGGCAGGAGAGATGAAACAAGTGTATAACATCGGGCGGTGAATACTTTGAAGGAGACTAATATTTGAAATATTTATACATTTAAATAAATAAAAAAAAAAATCCCTGTATTTTTTGATCACACCTCGTATAAACATTTTGTGAAAATTTCATATATCTACTATGATTATTTTTGGTGTTACGCCCAAAAACAAAATCGATTTTGTCAAAAATTAGTTTCGCGTAAAAATTCCAGTTTTTCCTTTAATTTTTCTGTTGTTTTTCCCGACACGTTTGAAAACTATGGGGAATTTTTTATTTTGACCTTTCCAAAATACCAATTAGATTCTTTTTCCTACCGGAAAAGATACTGATGAAGAAAATCGAAGCACTTTTACTGCCCTTAAACGTAATAACAGACAAAAAAAAACACACATCATTGTAAAATCAATACATTTCTCGCTCCGCTCAGAATCTAAAATTAAAATAAATATATCCATCTATATATGTCAATATTTGCTAATTACTACCAGTCTTATATTTGTTCAGACTATAATAGCTTCCTCTCAGCATTTAAATTTAAATTGCGACAATTAGTTAGTTTAAATATTATTATCATAATTAAATTATACAATTTAACTATAATATGTTTGTCATTTTGGAAATGCTGACAATAAAAGAAAATATAATTATTTACGATAATTTATTTTATTATATATATTCTATGCTTAATATTTTTGAATAAAAATAATATATTCCGAATTTCCGACACTTATCAATTTGAAAGTGGGAATTATTTGATTAATTGCATGAAATCGATCAAATATATTTTAAGGCCATTTGCATTTCGATTTGAATTAAATTATGAGGCTTTTGATTGTTAATATTATTGCAAAATGTGAGGTACAATGCAATTTTATCATTAGCATCTCTATAGTAGTAAATACTTTCATCGTTGTATGGCTCATTTTAAACTATAATTTGCAATTCAAAAAGGTCAATATTTATATGGAGTTTTTAATAATTAAAAGAAAACAAAATCTATCCGTTGATATACAAGCGCATATAACAAGTGTTGGTTTCGACACAATTATTGTTTTAGTTGCTAAAAACTGCACAGTATTAGTTCCCATAGGTATTTTAGTATTTACAATGAGATTCCGACACAAATTGGGATTTTTTCCATACTACATTATTTGCATACATAAATTACAGGCACATATAATATTATACAGCTGAGATCTTTTAAGTTATAATGAGATTATATGTATATTGTTTAATGTAAAATTGTTATAGCAGTTATTGAATTCGTCTGTATAATATTGGATAAAATGAAAATCAACTCTTAAACATATTATTAATTATAATTATTCTTAAAAATTCACATGATTGTGTTCGTTTACTCCAAACTTGTGGATAACTCAAAATCTTGGTTTAACTCAAATAATAACAATGTTAAAATATTAGTAATTGCCTATCAGTGTAGATAAAAAATCGAACTTTCAACTTTTTCAATTTTTAGACTGGTATAAGTATTTTTTATATAAGTATATTTATATTTATTTACCTACACATGATTAGATCCGTAAAAAAATTGGTACAACCACGTAGTTGAATAATACTAACTAGGTTTATTATTTGGTAAAAGTTGTCAACAAGCATTTATATTTTTATGTTTGTATATATTCGTAATAAATATAATTATATTTGAATGCAGAATAAGTCATTCATTTTAAGTAAAATTAGAACGAATACACATTTTTAGTACCTAGCTAAATTTTTATAAATAGGTACTCTGTCTCTGCATAATCAAGAAGTATAGAATTCCAGAATATATATATATATATAATTTATATGTAATACAAATAGTTACAATATTTACCTTGCAATATATAATTAAAGATTTTGATCAGAGCTCAGATTATGACCAAAATAATATCACGATTTCGTAACTAGTATTTTTGGTATTTCTTCACGACATTCTTATACTTTTTTTTCTGCAGTTTTCTCAGAACAATGGAAACTACACGTAAGTTACAAAAACTACCTCCTTAAATAATTTACAAATGATAATCCTTATTCAATTTACATCCATGTCCAATAAATATTCAATAATTAGTTTATTTTTCTAAAATTTAAACTTCTTCAAATTATTATGAAACGATAAACAATTAATTATACAGTATTATTTTAGTATGCAATTATATAGTAAGCAGTGAGCACTTTTATAAACTTTTTTCACGATTTCATTTAATACCTTTTAATCAGTAATTTCAGTATTTCAGTGATGGATTAGAATTCCGAATTATTAAAATATTTTTATTTAGTATAATAAAACTATTATAATTATACCTATCAGTTTTTTTTTTAAATTAAATAGTAATTTTTTCAAACTAAGTTCCTTAAAAGGAATCTATATGATTTTAATAAAATTAAAATATTATTTACGTCCAAGTTTATTTAATAGAGAACTTTTGGAGTATTTGTATTATATACCACAACAACTATAACAAGTGTTTTCCGTGACAAAAAAAAAAAAAACAATATATTTTAAGATCAATATATATATATATTTCTCGTTGACAGTCTCGATCAAAATCTAAAATAACCCATGTTAGATTTCGTAATTCCAATTGGAAAATACTGAAATTAAATTATATAAACTAACAGAGAGAATATAAAATATAATGCCTACGGAGTGCAGACCGTTGAGAGTACTTGCCTCATCACAATAAGGTAGGGTTGTATAATTAATCATCGCAATCATAATTGCAAAAATGATTTTGAATACAGCATATTATTATTTAAACGAAAATATCTGTTTGTCATTTTTAAAATTTTAAATGTAAATATACAAAACAATCATTAGTAAAAAATATTTGTAATTTATTAGTGAATAGCACGTGAGTAGTATAAATATACCATTTTATTAAAACGAAGTAATTAAATGTATATTGTGTATTAGAATGTGAATAATAGACGAATAAGTAGATGTATGCACCAAATTATATGTCCATCCGAATAATATTCAATAGTACCAATTTAATAGAAAGGAAGGAAATTACAGAAGGAATTAATTCGGAATTAATCTTCTTAATATAGACCTCGTATATTAAGTATTTAATTAAAATCATTACTATTAGAGGTAGATTATTCTCGGTATAATATATTTCTATTATTAGATTTTTTAGCGATTTGTTTAATGTTTAGAGCCAGCATTAAATGTTTTATTACCCAAAAATAAGATTTGAGAATTAAAACACGTCATGCATATTAAAAGCTATGAATAAAGTTTTAATGTTTTATAACTATTGATGTTTTATACTTGTACAGTAATAATATCGAGTAATACGGATACATATATGGATACGACTGCACAGATAGTGATCTTTTTGGACTATTTGTTTAATCCCTTAGGAGTAGAGTACTAATTATCAGGAAATTTAAGAAGGATTTAACAGAATTTATAATAGGTAATAAAATCACGGATTAAACATTAGAAACTTGTAAACTACGTATCCTATAAAAATATAATTTATAAATTGATTAAACTCTGATTTGGCCTATTTTACCTATAGTATGGGTAACGAAAATATGAGTATATACATTTCCAAATACTGTATTATAGCCAAAGATTTTAAAATTTTAAATTTTAGCGCATTGTGTTGAATAAAGATTATATAATCAATTTTCCTTTAATCATATTTTATTGGTATACATAATGATATCCTTAAATGCGGACTTATTATATTTTTTGTGCAATATAAGGTCCACTTTTTTGATAAATAAAAGCATATAAATGCAAGAACTTCAATAATACATAATAATATGATCAGAGTAAATTATTTTTTTTTGAGTATTCTATTTTATTATAATTTTTTTTTTTTGCTTTTTAGCCAAAACTATTAACAGAAACTACATAAAATATGTCATATATCAGTATATAATATGTATATTAAATATAAAAAAAAATTATTGGAGAAAAATGGGTAATATATAAATATTGCCCTTTAGAATTGCAAAAAAAAAAATACGATTCTAACATGGTAATATAATATATTAGTATCTGACTATAGACATTTATTTCTAAGTTTCAGCTTTCAAGTAAATATAAAATTAGAGGTAAGTATTGTGCGAACAGTTAACCACCACGTGGTGATAGGTAGAACAAAAGAAAAGTAAATATAAAATAATAATGGAGCGGGTAACGTCATAATTCAAATTCGACGGAAAAAAAATTTAAAAATGAGAAAACTGAAATCAAAATTAACTGACTTAAGACGGTTTTGTAGAAAACTTCTTGGTACCTAAGTATTTTATTTTCGGTTAAAACCGTTTTCATACGTATATAATATAACTGTGCCGCGTATATTATGCGAAGAGACTGCCAAAAAGCTAAAACCAGGTTCACGCGATGTAACAAACCGCTGCAGATACCAAGGTATAACATTTATACAGTATAGGTACTCAAAACAATTAATTGATTAGGTATATACCTGAGTAAATAACTCGACACTTCGCGTTTAATGCGTCCAATACCCGCGAATACGACACTAACGAAATTACGGCGTACGACTGTACTATAATACGTAACGACGATTCGGTACGATTAGTGCGAATTTAGTCTACGTAATCATATTAACGCGGTATTAAAATCCGCAGCGTTTTCAAATTTTATTATTGCCGTGAATTTTTTCGACAAACAAAAACGCGAAGAGCGTACATCAAATAGCGGGTAAACAACAATGTCGAAATTCTGGACTTACCGGGGTTTTCATTGTCCGCTGGCGACGCGTGTTCAGGCGGATTATGTCCGTTTGGGGGTATATGTATTGTGTGCCCAAATATAAAATTTTTTCGTAAATTTTACGGCGGCGCCCGCGAAAACGGATAAATAATTTGTTTTTGTATTTTTATTTATACGAACATTAATTGCTCGCTCGTAGAACCGGGACGGGGGGGGGGGGGCAAAAGAAAAAAAAAATCAAAACTGTTAAATTCGTCGCTGCCGCAAAGGGCGTCGTCGGTCGAAAGCAAGTCGTTTGGCGCGCGCGAACTCACGACAAGCACGGCACGTTCACTCGACAAACTCGCGGCGGCGGCGGTGACGCACTCACGCAAATACCACTGACGCATGCGGTCGCGAAACGCCGTACCCAGAGAGACTCGCATACACGACGCACGCGATCGTCCGTCCGCCGGTCACCGGTGATCTGCCGCGCGCGCCGTCACGTAACGCGCCGTCGTCGTTTACAATAATACGGTACGGGTACGATATTATCGTGCCGCGAAACAGCGGTCGCCGCGGACCGCCCGCGCCCGACGGTGGCGCGCCCTCGGCGGCGGCGCAAAGCTCGAGGCCCGCGGACGCTCCGAACAGGCTGTTCTCGCGACGCGGCAAAGTTGTTGGCGGGAAACCCCCGGTCGGACCCCCTCCGCGCCGGCAACAGGGTCACCTCCAAAGTCATCGCCACCATCACACCGTCGTCCTGAAATTTGGGGAGGGGGCGCAGGCGGACTGCGGCCAGTACCTCAAAACACAATATGTTCGGTTATTTTACCACTACTTTTTTTTTTTCGAATCAGGACCACACCTCACCGACTACGCCCGGAAAATTGCCGGCGGCTCTAGGATATTTTTCGATACCGGAAACGGCCAAATGGGAATTTTGTGTATTATTAAATCACTTAAAGTCGTGAGTGAGACATTAAACAATTGTTTTTGAACCGACGACACCGTCTGCTGAAAGTTTATCCATCACGTCACAACGATGCACATCATTCAAATACGTTTTTACACATTATACTTTGTGCTTACGAATTAAGCGTGAACGCGGATGCTTTCAAAACAGACTTTTGATAAACCAACAATATCTCTAGGTCCTTTATTTTATCTCTGCTCGTTGAAGAAGAC
The DNA here is from genome assembly GCA_014851325.1 of Pentalonia nigronervosa. Classification (NCBI taxonomy): domain Eukaryota; kingdom Metazoa; phylum Arthropoda; class Insecta; order Hemiptera; family Aphididae; genus Pentalonia; species Pentalonia nigronervosa. Next base: position 79,348 of record JACXSJ010000448.1, on the reverse strand, counting down.
GTCATTCGACTTGCAAAGCAAAGACAAAATTACTAATACGATCTTTTCGTAATAAATTAAAAACGAGTTGAGAAAATTCAATCTGTAGTCTTTGAGCGTGGCTAAGGTCTCGGTTACAAAACGTATTTTAATAAAATCACAATAAACTATAGTTCCACGTATTATTTATGTACATTAACTACGGACAATATATAAATATTAGAATATCAACAATTGCAACTACCCATATATAATGTACTTTAGTAACTGACAAATGGACGTAACGTCGTACACAACAGGTATATAAGGTGTTCTAAACTTTTGTTTAGAAACCTAAAACTACTGATTTCGTAATAGTCTATAAATTTTTTTTTATTGTTCATTATAGTTTCGGCAGCATAGGCCATAGCTTTGTAGATTTAAACATTATATATATATATATATATATATATACATTTGATACAATTGGTTACAATAATAATGACTTATAACTATTAAGTTATTAAATGTTTTTCTCTTTTTTTTATGTTTTGTTTAATTTCTCGTAATTTATTTTTTTGGTTTAACCAGTGATTTTACCATATATTCCGTGTGATAGTTTTTATGTGATTTTTTTGTGTCTAATATTGTGCTGTATTTTTGTTTGGGGGCTTCAAACGTAGTCAAAACGGAAATCAGTAAACAAAAATAATTAAATACCACAAAATAAAATATATGATATAACCTTAAACAATCATAACGAAACCATAATATTTTAAAATTCTTTTTCTTAAAAATTCTAATCCCCGTTTCGTATTTATTTCACGTGATTTATTTTTATCAAATTAATTAATCCAATGAGAATTCATTATATTCCGTGTATCCTTACTATTACTCGCATTATACATTTTTTTTAACGATATAAACGATAAACGCAAAAATTGTTTGACATATAGATTGAAAATAACGTAAGATAATTTTTTTTTCAAATATAAGTCATGGTTAAAATTTATAAATGAAAAATATTCATATTTATGGAGTTTATCAAATGAAGATTAATAAATTAAATGTTTGTTTATTTCGGTAAATGTTCCCATTTAATCAATTCCGTCGAAAAGCTGTGATGCATCTCCTACGGTAACAGCTTAAGCCTATTACGTGTTTCTCGATACAATTATAATTCGGGATTGATTTTAGCAATGATATATTGGACAACAAAATATGCATAATATTATAATAATTTTTACATTTTATAAATATAAACAACAATTGGATTTTTTTCATAATAATACATATAGGCCGATGTCACACTTGCAGATATTCGCAGCGGACGTTCCGTGGTAGGATTCCCGCAATATACAAACATAGTACGAAATTTTTTTATTCTCGTCGAATTTTCGCTCTAATATATTACGCATATGCACTTAAAATAACTTGTCTTAATATCTGCGGAATCAAGCGCAATATTGAATATTGCGGCTATTCCGCGAATGTGACACCGGCCTTGTAAAATTATGTATTACGAACAACTAGGTAATGGAATTCAAATATTTAAAACTATGCTTTATTCTTGATATATTTAAAAAATAAATATCTATGTTACCTCGGTTGCCTGCAAAAGTATACTCATACGCTCGCTTATTATGATGGTTGAAACCTTTAAAGTATAAGTATAATTAATTATATAATGATGATTGTTGGCTCGTGGTAATATGTTTGAAAGTGCATAATAAGAAGAGTGGAGGTGAAGCCCCCCAACCGTGATCATATTTTATATTAAGTATATTAATTAGCTAGGGGTGCAAATTTCTTTTGTGCAGAGTTCCTCTACTGCTTATTTTCCAAGTCAAACACGCTGCATGCACCGTGTGATTATGATTTTTTTCCGGTAAAAACTTCTGCTAAGACCAAATAAAGTAAAAAATCTCTACGGTATTGGATCTATCCGATTTTCCGTTTCGCCTTTGATTATATCAATTTTATTATATTATGATATTAGTATTTATTACATATTATTATGTTTGTACGTCGCAGTTATCGTCTCGAACGAGCGCTGAAACACTTTTCGCGACATCGCAAAAATAGGTGTACATAATAATAATAAAAATAATATATTATATTAGGGCGATTGTTTGATTTGGAAGTCTTTACACTCGAAATTAAATTATTAATGAAACGAACGCTATTTATTGTGTTAGTTTAAACTTCAAAGAAGACAATATAATTTTATCTACATCGTGGTATTCGGTGTTTACTGTTCAGTGCACCGCCGACCGTCATTATTATACATAAAGCTGTTGTTGTTTTATCCGTTTTTTATTTGTTTATTCCCTTTTGACTTTGAACACAATTGATGAAAATGTGGTTTTGGAAAACAAAACTGTATTATTATTATTATTATTATTATGTGGTTTGAAAATATTTAATATAAACCTTTGTAGTTTGAGTATGAAAACGTGACGATGCGGTTCAAAGTTGTTTAAAGACGCGTTTATTGAACGGGGTGTGGGCCAAGGTAGAATATTTTCGAATCCACATATCCAAAAATATTACTTAAGATGTTATAAAGAAAATGAATGAAAAAATTCATTTAATTTTTTAACCTAATTTCTATACATTTATAAACGTTTATTTTGAAAATATTTAAGACAGAAAAATCACTTAACAGTATATCATTGACGTATTACATCACTTATATAGCTACCGAGTACCAACGATCAACTATACGTCTATACCTACCACTAATTTATATTTGTATGAAAATAGTCATCTCACCCTACTTTGTAGTAGTCTGTTTATATTTTAGTAATAAATGACTAGGATAGATAAGATGACAATAGGAATATTCAATACCAATACTAGCTGTTTTATCGGACTCAATTAGACGTATTATCGAACAGAATTCAGTCATAAATATAATTCAAAATCTAGGACTGAATTGTGTAATACCCATTGGATAATTTCAGTAATAATACTCTTTTTATATAAGCACGTGGGTCATGGATACCGTCTACTACATAATAATATTATTTATAAAGCATGATGTTCATCTCCTTTTGTGCTAATTTTTACATTTGTTAAATTCGTTTTTTATGTTATGATATACCCACTAAAAATCAACGAAAGGTGCATAACATGAATAGTTTACCAAGGTTTAACTCGTATTTACGAATTTCACTAAGTCTACACCACACACGCGTATTATGATAATATTATGTAAATTCAATATACTCAAAATAACGCAAATATACAAAGTCAAAATTCAATGAAATTAATGAATATATATATCACGATCGCAATAGATATACATAGTCATTAGTTAACATTATTCGTGATCGGGTAATCGCGATATTTGCCGTCGGTCAGTCTCTGCAGTGAAAAGCGCCGTCGTCTGATTTTCAATAATTCTCGATCAAATCGTTTTCGCGTCGCTGTTCACGAGTGCGGAAAGTGTTGTGCCATTTCACAACATTCCAGCGAAATTATAGTCTTACAAAATATACGTATATATTCGTAAGCCTCATCACTTTCGGACTGTCAAAATTTGTCGTCTGTTTCTCGAGAAGCCGGTAGCCGAGAGCGACAGGTCAAGATAAGACATGTTATTCACAGGTTCATTTTATTGTGATGACCAGACGCTCAATGTTTTCGCCAAATCTTTTTTCACTTACTTGTCTAAATTATAGATTGAGAACCATTTAGATTTTAATGTCATCCGGAGGCACCACCACGAAGAGGCGGTTCTTATTAACCACCAAAAAATCTTTTACTTATTATAATTTTCAGATTAAAGTTCAAAAGTTTGAATTTCATTTAAATTTATTTTACAATATATAGATAATATGTTAAATATTTTTAACAGTTCTATAAATCATAATATATTTACTATTTTAAATAATTGTTGCATTACTTTCTTAAAAAAAGTCATTCTTGAAATACTTTTGTTTTTATATATTCTTCTATTACATTTGATGTATTAATAAATCGTTTTTTTTTATAATGCATCTAATAGGTTTTTGCATACCTGAGGCTTAAATTGCAACTGTTGATTTGAATATATACATTGTTTTGAACATTTGAAATTAAAATTTTTCCGTCATACACCGATAGCACTCTTGGTGGATTAGAGGTTCTTAAACTCCATTTCAATAATAGAGGTAAAAATAGATTTCGCGGAAACGAAATTCGAACCTTTTCCGTTTTGGTGAACACAAAAATGAAGTTTCTTGGTGGAAACGATTGACGTCTATACGACCATTATTCAGAATTTAATGTTGTTGCATTTTATGTAGCATGAACGGATCCAGAGCATAGTTCTAGAATGGGTGCCCACAACATACAAATACAATTTACATTAATTATAAACATAGTATTTATAGTATTTATAATCTATGGTAGGATCTAGTATTAAGTACTTTTATATGTTTTTTGGGAAGGGGGAACTGGGCCCCTCTGGATTTGTCTTTATAATGAAGTGAGTGTTGGTAGGTATATATTTTTTAGGTTTGTAGAATCCAAATAAAACCTTGAATCGAAGTCCTTTAATACCGCATAAATAGTCTATATTCTGTTTCAAATAAAAGTGACCTCAGGTGGTGGGCTACTGTGTACGGTGGCTAACGCGCGTGCCGAGTGCCACGCTTCCACGAAAGCACGACATTTGACAACAATACCGATTTGCCTAGTGATTCTAATCAAACCCAACAAAAATCAGTAACCACTCTTACTCGAGATAGAGATTAGTTTAGACTAAAAGTATCTATTTCAAAATTCAAAAATTTGAATTTGGATAGATGCATGATTTAAGCATATATGTATAATATGTTAATAATGAGATTCATAAACAATCGCTATGTATGCGTTAAAGAGAATGACATTTTATAGAGGGAAACTAGGGAGAATTTTTTCATTATTTAAATTATAACGCTCAAACTGACGTTTAAAACGAAACATTATTTCAACAATTTCAATAGATTGTAACTTAAAAAAAACTTTTTTGAAAAATTGCTCCGAGGTGATCTCGGAACTATTATTTAATTTTGTTCGTAGGTGTATAGCAGTAAAACCACCCTGTAGTAATTTATTTTCAATCTGAACGGTTATATTTTTGATACAGAAAAAGGGCGGTATAGCGTCCTCTCAAATATGACAACTAAAGACGTAATGGGGTTCTAAGAGGTGATTTTTGTTGGAATTTCATGTGTTTACGCATTACAATAACTGTTTGTTAATAATAAAATATTATTATATGCATGCTTAATTTGAAGGGATTATATGACCAATATACTAATATCTTAATTTCATATATTTATCCGTGCGTAGAAGTTCAGTGTTTCTACCCAGGTTCTAACTGCGTAGTATTAATGGTAATAATGGACAAATAATAATAAAAATCGATTTATGGAAAATCGTCTCGATAATAATGATGACACAATTATTTATCGATTCGACGTGAAAATATTATACCTCGATAATATGACAATATAGATAATAATTCACTAATATAAAATATTTTTTTAAACTAAATTATCTAAAGAAAACTTGAGTACTATTAAAATAATTATTTTTTTTTACTGCAAAAAAAAAACATCTATCTTATCAGCCTATATTCTGATAGTTATTTTTGAGAACCGTCGATCTATTTTTGAGAATTGTTTACATGCTAGATTCTATTTTTTTTTTTTAGAAGTTTTGCGAATCGTTTGATATATTAGATTGTTATAAGTTTATAACTATTTCTTATAATCATTTTGTTCTGAGAAAGGTTAAAACAGTTTACTAATTAATAGAACAAATTATTTTAATAAAAAAATTGTAAATTTGATGCAAATTTTTACTTTTTTAGTGTTTTTAGTTAGTTTTTTTGTGTTTGTGACCGACAAAATATGACAATTTCACTGACATTCGTAACACTTATTTCTGATCACTTCGATTGTATAATTATTTAAATGTATTAATTTAGTTGTGTATATTCAATAACTGGTACTATAATAACTACTTAATTACTTGGTCACCTTATGTATATTAGACCTTCAAGATAGAAACATTTGATATACAAATTTAAAATACATAAAAGTATAAAACAACTATTTCTTATTGCATTTTTATCTTAGAAAAATGTGTTTAAACAACGAATAAATGTTTAATTTATGATTTAAACAAATTGTTATTACTGCAAAAACCAGTACATATAGAATTATAAAAACAGATCCATAACATGACCTTAGCAAAAAATGAATAGGAACCCGGAAAATAATGTGGTGCATAACAAGCATCATATAGAAATAAACCAAAATACATGTCAAGTTAATATAAATAGCATATTATTTATTAATAATTTATTACATTGATTGGTTCGCTCAAAAAATTGATTAATTTAATCATTCACTAAAATTTAATGTATCATGTAATCATGTAGAGTCGCTAAATCATGTTCAAGGGACAATTAGCTCACCACTGTTTCATATTAAAATATTTTTAGTATTGATTGTTCATAAACCTCAGTATAAGTATAATATATTAGCATATACATATAATTATGAATAATATATCATATTGCGTTGGTCGATACTAATATATTGGTCTACTTTTACATGCCAATTATTATTTATGTTTACATTATGATGGTTTACATGGTGTGTTAATGTGTTATTAAAATTTAAGATATCTTTACAATTAACTTACAAAATATATTATGATGAACGCTTTTTACAAGTAACATAGTTATTATTTTCTTCACCAATAAATTAAATGTAATTACTGATTATGTACTAAGTAATTAGGTACTCAGATTGACGGTAATAGCTGATAAGTTACCATTCAATATACTATAAATTATTTTTTAATAAACAAACCTAAAAACGACAGGTTAAACTTCAATATGACACAAACAAAAATTGTAAGTAACATAACATTATATTACATATTTATATTATTAATTATTATTTTAATTATTACTTTAACCATATACGTCTATACTAAATTCTGCTCCCGGGTTTAAACAATTATAGAAACTAATTAAACAGTAAGTACAATGTTACACATACAACAATATTTAATTTTAATTTTTAATCTACGAAGTATATTCTATGGTTATCTTGGAACTGATTAACGATCGACCCGTGTGTACAGGGGACTGATAAAAATGATCAAAATATACAATATTATTCAAAAACTGCTTTCGTTCTGTACAAATTGACATACATGTAAAAAAGTAATAAAATATTTTAGTGTATCGTATGTTTATTATTTTAATAAAAATTTAATAATAGATGTAGTATAATAAAAATGGCGACGGACGAGTAAATATTGTTGAATATTTCGAATCGGCAGTTCTCCTATACATTTCATACAGTTGAATCGTAAACTATCCCTTGAAATACCTATCCGCCTCTATCTATTAAATTTTTTTATCATTTTTATTTTTTTTATAAAATCATAACGTCGTATTACACTTGAAAGTTGGAATCTGTTTTAGATTCTGATCCGAGCGATAAATTTTGATTATTCGATTATGTGATTTTTGATATATTGTTAGTAGATATTTATTATACATATTTAAAAACTAAAATAAGTTTATTATAACGTATTATTTTAAATAATTCAATTTATTCAATTTATTGATTTGTAGATAGTAATCTATTGAACATGACAATATCTGAAAAATAATTAAAAATTAATTAAAATGTATGAAATTATTATAAAGTTAATCTAAGGTAAATTTGATTTTTAAACCCCAAACGTAAAAATATTTATAATCTTTCAACTTATGCTACCTAATTAAGATTTTTAATTGATACCTTGTAATATATATTATATTCACTAAAGTCTTTAGAAGATTTTTGCTTTTTTATTTTTTCATTTCTTTTTATTAAACATGAAACTTTGTTGCTTAAATTATTTTGCAAAGGTGATGTATAGAATTTTAAAGTATAAAGCATATTATGAAGACAAACAAAAGATCAATATTGGAGTACAAATTTAATAAATTACAATGTCTTATTGTGTTGACCAAAAAAAGTTCTAGATATTAAAATACTCTAACAAAAGTTTGCAAAAATCCGTTATAAAGATTAAGCAGAGTGCAAAGTAAGTTTTAATAAAATAATCTTGTATTTTAGATGGAGGATAATAATATTATAAACATGATGAAATAAAATGACAGTTTGAAAATTGTTTGAATATTATTAATTTTTAGTTTAAAATATTGTAAGTTAGGTTGTCAAAAAGTACAATAATTGTGTATTATTTGATGTACAAGAATTAAAAGGTTATGTCAGATTAGGTCAGAAAAAAAAACCACACTATATAATAACCGTAATATATATATATTACATATAATATATATAATAATAAATCTACAAGTAAAGTAATTTATTTTACGTTTGTTATTGTTTTGGGCGAATAATGTTTGTTGCAGTTTCATACTGATAACCTATATGCGTATTTATAATATTTTGCAAAATAAATAATAATTTTCAAATTGATTTTGTATCGCTTGAACGCAAATAACAACACATTATCTGAGTAAAGTGGCACAAAATATGTGCCACTACTATTATATACGTATTTCAAGGTACGTATTGAAATGTATTAATTTCTGAGCACGAAAGTCGCCCATATTTATTTTGCATTTATTATTTCTCTCTTTAAATTCTTATTGTTCTGATATTCTTCGATATTCTTCCTTTTTACTATTTTTTCGTGTTGAAACAATCCACCTGCAATTGTTATCTTTAAATACAAAATATATACATATATAATTTACCTACATCAACCATAGGCTTAATCTTTGTATAGTTAATTTATTCTTAGCATCACTTTTGTTTTAAAGTTTCGTTAAGTATCACTACCCTTTTTTTCAATCCACTATAACAAAAGTAATATTTTTCATGATTTTCCTCGAGTCTTATATGACTGTCCTACTCTCTCCGATTCATTTGGAAAACTCCATTTATCAATCTTAAAAAATCACTTAATATTCCCTTTATACTCATTAGTTCTTAGATACCTAATACTGAATTTTAGATTAATCGTACAGTTTACTAACGTTCCCTGTAACATATCACGCAGTATCAAATACTTAATTCCGACAATGGATTTATATGTGGTTTTATATTTATATTTATATTTTTTATGTATTTATAAATCTGAATATGTACCTATTTGTTTGTTTTTGTTTACTAGAACGTATGATTTCAATCTCTAAATTGGAATTTGCTTCAAATTTCTAATGTAATTAAAAAATATTATAATTACAACGAAAAATCAGGTTTACCGTATACCTTGTGTATAGTATGAATCACCAAATGAAGCGACTTGTGGGCAACTTTATCCGACCTTTAGACGGATTTTTATTTTATAATAAATTAAATGAGGTTTTTATCGTTTTTAATTAAATGTTTTTATTTCGTCTTTACTTTCTTTGGATGAACATGCGTACACACAGTTTTAGTGCCTCCCGAAAACTTTCTGAATTTCTAAAGTGGCCGTCTATAAATATCAATTGATGATTCCTGGTGATGTATGGATGATATTCGATGAATAATATTATGACGTATTAATGTGTGAATATAATATGCAAATCTGTTTAATGTCATATTATGTGAGATGAATATTGGCAACGGCGAAAACTAAAGGATGATAATATATTAATATAATACTCATCAAAATAACATCGGATTCTTTTCAAATCTCACTGGTACCAATGGAACCACGTGGTTCTTATTAACATTATGAACTTTAAAGATGGAAAATAGTAATAGTGCAGTGATGAAGGAAATTTATACAAATTAACGAAAACCAAATGTAACAAATTAAATTAGAATTCGCGCACGCGGTTTTATTTGCTTATGTTTACTAATTTTCAGGCTAACACAATTAACATGGCAATAAAATCCTCTAAAAATATAGTTAGAGTATTATTATATCAGTACATCATACATGGGATGCTATAAAAAGTAACGTCATGTCATCAAATTAATAACATACAAGAATAATTTAACATTTATATAACAACGAATATATATATATATATATAGTATATTATTTAATTACAACTTTTTTTGAAACGTTAGGTTGGATTAGGTCAGAACTACAAGTAAACACTCATTTATTTTACGTTTGTTAGTATTTTTGGCCAATAAAGTTAATTGCCGTTTTATACAGATAACATATAAGTGTATAATGTCTTTCAAAAGAAATAACAATTTTCGAATTGATTTTGTATCATTTAAATACAAAAAAACAGCACATTGTTCGAATATAGTGACACATGATATGTACCTATCTCCTAATATTATATTTATATATAGGTACCTAATACAATGATTTTAGAAAAAATGAAGGATTTTTAATTTCAAACATAAAATTTACCAAATTAATTTATGTCCATAAATTGTGTGTATTATACTTGTAAACTGAGTCCTTGGTCTAAATCGACTAAATCTCAGTAATATTATACTGCATCCTTGGCACTCTCGTGTGAATACGTTTATTTTATTTTGGTGGTTATAGCTCAAGAGATTAAAATTACAAATCAAAATAAATTATTAAATATACAAATTTCCTTCGTTCAAAAAAATAAATATCGTGTAAAAATATGTTTATTTCTATACAGTTCAAATATATTTATAGGTGCTACTGTTCTAGTCGTATTCGCGTTCAAAAAATATATTGCAGGCACGTCAAATAATATTAATAATAAACAAACAACACAATAAACATCAAGTACCCTAGTAATCACAACAATAATAATACTAGAGACTTGAGTCTAAAAGTAGAATAGGTATTTTATAATGTTAAGACTGTAATATTATATGCAAGTGCAACCTTAAAATTTAAAACTGTAAAATATAGAATATGATAATGTCGTTATGAGGAACTCAGAGTAGACATAAGGTATAGACTGACTATATAATGTGTTTTGTCTCAATTGACTCAAATGAAATTGGAATGGCATAATAATAATAATAATAATAACAATAACGTATATGGTGTTTCAGCAGGTACAGTGTCTACAAACACGAAGATATCGCGTAATCGATTTGACCAGCACAGTTTCGATTTTAAGTCCGGTTAAATCATAATTCTGGTCATTATCGTGAAGTTGTAGCGGCCCAATGATAATTAAATGATAATATAAGACGTATTATTATAGTGACCGTCTGAGAAATTACTGTTATTTATGCATAAGAGATACTTAAGACATAGTGTTGTAGCCCTTCTTACACAAACCGTGTTTATATCATTCCCCTTCAACTTGCCTATATAATAGTCGCGACGATCGTCATTATAGAGCCTAGAGAACAGTTTTTAAAAAAAATTTCAAATTTTGCATTTGGGGAGGCTGGAGAAATGTACGTCAGTTATATGTGATATAAAATAATAGGCATTTAAAACTGTGTCTTGGATCTCCTGAAATCACACATATCTTAACATCATAATACACATTGGCAGCTTACAGACGAAATCGATTAAAAATGTATATTTATACTGAAGTCGTAATTCTCATAATAAAAATATTAAATACCCACTGAATTTCTTATAGATATTTACTACTGCTAGATATTTGGTGTATGCGAGGTGTATTTCGTATAAGCTATATAAGATCAATAAAAAATAAAATAATAAGACCAGCTATAATAAAATGATATAAATATGTACATATTTTAATTTTTTCTTCAATATATATGATAGTCAATTATTTTTTATTATATTTTTTATAAGTATTATATAATAGTTTTTCTATTCCGAAAATGTAAATAAATGCAGAGGTAAATAATAATAATTACCATTTCAATTTCAATATTATGAATTAAATATTTTGTGCCATTATTTGTAAGTTGTATCTATTATACATTTTAATTATTTTTATCCTTTCTCTTTGTTTACTAATAATTTATAATGCATGCATATTGTGCAATTTTAGTAAAAAGTATTGTATGATGGCATTTATCATTATTCTAAAACGTGTAAACATGCCGTATACCTATAGCAGAAGCATTAATTTTTTTTACGTGGTGTTTAGTTATATATTATATTCGACATTTCACTTCTAATAATGTATAATACATTAGGAAATATCTGCGCAAGGAAAAAATGTTACAATTTCAAAATGCTGAAAATATTTTTTTATTTAAATAAATTAATACAATCACTTTAATTTGTACAGCATGTTTATTATTCATGAATTCATGATGTATATAACTATATGAAAACTAAAACTGAACTTACAGTGTGTGTTTAATTGTTCTTACTGTTGTAATATAAAAAATAAAAATGAAAGTAACATATTATGTTTTTACATGCCATATAAAGTCAATTGTCTTATTATATATGTGTTAGAATACATGGGTACCATGGTACCCATACAATGTTGTAAAATGTTGCAAGTAGGTAGGTAAGGTATATTGCGTCAATTATTTATGAATATTTTTTAGTTTCCATAAAAAAATTTTAATCACACAAAACTATGACCATGGTATAAAATTTAATTTTTACTATTAATTAATAACAAATACATTTTTATTTTTATTTTTGTAACTTATTAACTAAATTGAATTTGACAGTGTTAAATTCTTACTGGAAACATGTAATATGGATCTTTATTCAAATTTACCATGATATTATGTAGTATGTATTTAATACATGTTGCATATGTAAAAATAGCGAGATCAGTATTACACGAAGTTCAGCGGTTATTGGATGGGTCTATAGATTGTATAATTTATAGATAAGGTACCCAAGACTCTAATTTGTGTGACTTAAGTGGTCTGGACCTCCCGAAATCGTTTAAAAAAGTGGAAAAATTTACTTTGAACGTAAAAAAAAATAATAGTGTGTAGTAAGTGTATAAAAAAAAGTGGACCTCCTGGAATTTGTTTTTATTTATGGTCTTGTAAGTATCTATAATGATACCAGTTTGTCCCCTCTTTAAACGAGCTTCAGAACCACCACTTGCCCAACCAACTATAGGATCAAAAAATAATAATATTTCATATCAATTACAGTTTATGCTTTATATTAAATATGTACGCAATGTATAGTAATAATTAGTAACCTTGTAATTTGTAACTGAACGAAATTAAAATTGTCTAAAATTCTAACGCCCGGAAAAGATTCTGCAGTAATATATAATATAATGATCCCAATTAATTCTATAATTATGACGGTGGTGGAAATTTCAGAGGTTTTATTAAATCGGTTAATCTTCTACCCACACCAATACTTATATGTTCTATCGCGTATGCACCGCATTGGTATATGTTTGTTTTAATTCGAGACCGAATTAAAATTGGTATTAAATGTCACCGATTGATGATGATGATAATAAAAGATTAATCGTTTATAGTAAACGGTTTTTGCAGTTGGAAATATTGCTCTTTTTCACTCTGTACACAACATATTATAATACCCATAGTACCTACTACATCCGTTTAAACATTGCGAATTCCAGTTGGTAGGTATATGGCATATATAGATAGGTTAGGTACAATTAACACTCCTACCGCGTTCAACTATTGTATTGCTGCCTTGACGTCTTATTTTAACCATAATCCCATTGCGTCATTATTGCGTTACCATTATTTTATATATGTTTTGCCCGCGTCTTATTAACTATATAATATTATTATTGTTATTATTGTGTGCCTTATCTGTTCATTTAAAATATTATTATATATGTGCACATGATATAATAATGATATAGACAAAATCGAAGGATATTTTGACGTCACACATCGAATCCTGTAAAACCGTATAAAAATTATAATATTGCAGTATGAGTATGTAATACAAGAGCGATTTGGTGCACTTTAATTTTGCAAAAAATATATCAGCTGCTGGTATAAATATATACAAGGCGATTTAAAATCTATGTTACAGTCATTTTATCGCATAAATATTCAAGATACAGAAAAACGTATGACAAGAAAGTTTTTTGATTTAGAAATATCTAAAACGATCTACAATTATTAAATTAATATTATAGATTTATGGAAAAAAATATATTTATAGTTTATACAACTATAATACCATAATAAGCATGGATAAAAATATGTTAAATCCAATTTCATACAACAACTACATCTACCAATAGATCATTATTACTTCAATTTGCGTCAATCGTATAGCCTGACTATAATTATGATAATAGCTTTCTTCAAACCAGGAAAACGCGACAATTTTCGGTTATTAGATAATTAAAAAAAATATCCGTACCTAACTGTTGTGGGTATATAGGATGATTTAACACATTTATATTGTAGCCATTTTATCAAATAAATATTCAAAGTATAGAAAAATGAATAATACGAAAATGATTTATACATTTTATAATTGTTTACAATATATTAGTGGAGTTTTAAGGGATTGACTTTAGAAGTTCAAATAGGAGGAGCCTATACTTTTTTTGCAAACATATTTATATGAAGACATTTTTTTAAAACATTTTAGTGCTTGAACAACATATTAACTAATGCGAAACTCTATGCTTGAGATATATATTAAGTTTTTATAAATTTCTAAAGCTGACCGCCCAAAATCCCTCTACAATATTGTAAATAATTATAAAATGTACAAATCATTTTAGATAAAATTTTGTACCACACATTTTCCCCTATTTTTAATATTTATGTGATAAAATGGCTGCGGAACACACATTTTGAATCTATATTATACAGGTATTGCAGCTATATAGTTCCCATTTATGGGTATACAAACGATAATGCTCCTTTATTTTAGTCGTGACATGCTACACGACGTTTTTGTATTCGTATCACAATATAATATATATATATATATATATATATATATATATTATCATACATACAGATCTGACGAAAATTACTTTTCTTTTGTTACGAATATATGCGCCTTTGCACATTATATTCCATGATTTAAATAAATACATGACATAAATACGTACTGTACGCCTAATACCTTTATACACCTGTATACAAAGCCTTATTTAGAGAGGGGCAATAGGGTTCTGTTGCCCCGGGCAGCTAATTTTTTTATATTTTCAATATTTAATTAATTTATTCGGTAGAATAAGGAGTTTTTTTCTTGCCCCAAAGCAGCAAGTTTCTAAATAAGGCCCTTCCTGTGTATATATAATATATATTTACAGGGTTTTTAACAATCATGCTTAACTCCTTTCATCTTTTAATAACGCATTTATTAAAACTCTATTTCTTAGATTTTTTAAGTTAACTTAAAAATCATATTCTCATATATTTAAATTTTTATACCATTTAAAACATGTAGTCCTGGGGCAATACAACATTTTTTTTTGCAACTAAGAATCATGATTTTTTACTGTGAATGATCGTGCCAATGATACTACGCATAAACGAGAACATATAGAGATTATGATTTACCGATAAAATATACAAAAAATCCTTCGGGCAATTTTTTGTTGATTATATAGGTCCAACTTATTTTCACCAAATGCCTCCTGTGTACAAAATAATATTCATTCTGGTTTAATTAACGAAAAAAAATTGGCTTATAAATTGTTGTTTTCGGATTTATAATATAATATTATAACTATAAATGTATTGTATTTTACATTAATACAATTTTTGCATTTTGTATATTGATATATATATCATTTGTATTATTTATCTAATTTATTTTATTAATTATTTCAATTCTCTTCTATATTGTTATACTATTGTACTATAATATGTCCGTTTTCTTAACATGTAAACTTTAACTTCTTACTTATTATATTGTATAATTCATGTTACCACTTTGTCAGAAGGTTACTTTCTACTCCATCACAAGCTATAGCTTAAAAGAGTAGATATATTTTATTTTATTATATATGTCATATTATGTGTGTATATTAAATAAATAAAATATTTCTAAAAAAAAAATGAATTTTTTGAAAATGTTGATGCGTTTAATTTGAAATTTGAATAAATAGTTTTTAAGTTATTAAATGTTCAATATTAAAGATAATTAATAATAATTCTTATTAATGATTTTACACTTTGTACATCAAACATAAAATATGTATACCTAATATTTAGTCTAGTAATTTGTGTACACTGACAATGTTAACATGTATAAAATACTAATATATTTACATTAATTACATAATTTTCAAATCATCATGGACTCCTAATTTTTAATCCTATTATCATGGGCTTCATTATTATCCTTTGCGGTCATAGAGTTTAAAACAGATGCTACTCGTTGGAATTTCAAATTATACCTACATCACATAAACACCTTTCCATAAAATCCTCTGTTAAACATTTTAAAGTAAAAAGGTAGTCCTCGTCGATTGAAAAAAAGAAATTTGTGTTGCCACAGAATAACACTATCCTGAATTGGCATCAAAATCCAAGTAGTTATTCGAAAACATGTTCTTTAAGTATGGGTGCTTCCAAAAACCAGAATTTGAAAAAAATTCATTATGAAAGGAAAAAATCAGAACGAGAATACTCGGCCATTCGCCCTGTATATATTTATAGATATATAATGTTTTATCGATCATTTGCGTCCATTGTTCAAAAATATTCGTATATATATATATACAGTAGTGCATTAACCCGATTGGCGCTCTGGTCCTTTCGCGGAGAGTCTTTTTTTGGTCGTCGTTTTCGTTTTGTTTAACTCGGGTCCTATGTGTAATCTGAACACGGCAGGTACATGTTTTACGCACATATGTCGCGCACACGAAACTCGCTGCTATAATACGCGACACGGTTTTATTATATATTTATTTACAGTATTCACTATAATGCGTACTGTCCGTAATAATACTCTACATAGCAGGGGTGGCCAACTTGTGGATCGCGTCTTATTGACCAGATTAATTTACTTAATATGGATTTTTTTTTTTTAAATTATAAAATGTGATTAAAAACATTTCGGCTCTTGATATCGTATATCGTATTTGATATTCGTGTGGCTCGCGAACACATACATGCCGGCCATCCCCGCAGCTCTGTATAACACCGCGTGTGAAATCCCACGCGTTCTTATCGAACGAAACGATCGTTACGACGATTTACACGGCTACAACCGTATTCTCATAGTATATTACACTAATATCGTACACACGCCGTTAGGTGCCTACCTAGTTACATGCATGCAGTACTATAATTTACAATAGGCGTAAATATATCAACAATATACAATAAACCAACAACAGTGCTCGAATAAAATGACAAATTAACATTGGATATATTTATATACCTATAGTAGGTTCACATTGTAAAGGTACGCCGCCGCCTATAGTTGGTAGGTACATGTATATGCCACACAGGGTGATTCAAAATAGAGAAAAATGTACGATACGAAAGTTTTTTGATTTAGAAACAACCACAATGATTTGTACATATTATAATTTTTTACAATATTTTAAGGCGGTTTTGGACGGTCAACTTTAGAAATTTATTAAAAATTTAACGATCTCTCGAGCATAGGGTTTCGCATTAATCAATATGTTGTTCGAGCACTAAAATGTTAGTCTTCAAATTAATAAGTTTGCAAAAAAATATAGGTTCTCGTTTGAGCTTCTAAACTTAACCCCCTAAAAACTCCCCTAATATATTGTAAAAAATTATAAAATGTACAAATAATTTTGAATGTTTCTAAATCAAGAAATTATCGCGTCATACATTTTTGCTGTATTTTGAATATTTATGTGATAAAATGGCTGTGACATACATTTTGAATTACTCTGTATATACCGTACATTTTATACCGAGTTTGACCGACTAAAAAGTAAAAACTGATGTGCACATCATGATCCGACATCGAGACTTTTTGCGAACATCCGTATAATATTTATTATGCACGTTTTTTGTTTTCAAAAAATTCCTCAAGTATTGTTGTAACGAGCAATAATTTCGCGTTCATATAATATAAATAATATATAAAAATGAATGCCTGTCTGTCTGTCTTTTATGCATTTCTAAACCGTTCAACCGATTTCGATTAAATTTGGGACAGAGATAGGTTAGATCAATTTCAGCATTCAAAACGGAATTCCAGGCGATACGACAGTGTACAAGTCCATCGATACTATAATAAATCAAAATAATTGTCGTGCCCATCATTTTTCTACGAAACATCAATCCACCACAATTCTGCAATAGTACTAGACTTTCAGTTAAAAATTGATGAACAACATTATTGAAGCTATAATTTTAAACGGAAAATTTTAAGACAAAGGTGTACTGTTGCCAATGATTCCATCAGATACACCAGATATTCGAATTTAAACTTTGCAGTTTCCGGTGCGATTCACTTTTGCAATAACTATCAACAAAGCACAAGAACAATCGCTACAAGTGTGTGGACTGAATTTGGAAAATCCATGCTTCTCATATGGACAGCTGTATGTGACCTGCTCATACGTCGGAAAACCTTCAGATTTATTTCTGTACGCACCTGAAGGAAAAACAAAAAATATTGTGTATCCTAAAGCACTTCAATAAATAGCATTCAATCAAAAACATGAATTGTCAGACTTTTCTCGATAAAACGAACAAAAATACATAATGATCCAAAATAAATTGAATATTTTTGTAACAATATTACTTAGTATATTTTAACCGTTATATTATAAAATAAAACATATTATACATATAGAATTGGCATTATTAATTTTTTAATGGGCAACGAAGTGCGCGGGATCAGCTAGTATAAATATATTTATATGTATAATATTATCATCGATGATCGTTCGTGCGCAAACAAACTGCCGAGTGTTAGCCGTAAATCCCTTATAGCTTATACTCGATACACGCGATGCCACGCCGGCCTTACAATATGAAAATACCTACACATAGGTACGTGAATATTCATCTATATATGGCAACATCTATGCAGGTGCGTACTTTTGTATATTAAATTACTATATGTGTTGTCTATATGGGAATAATATGCAGTTTAAGAAAATCGGATTATTATCCAAACGTGTCGTCACGTTTGTCTGAGGTTGGCCTATTTGCATATAAACAGCAGAGCTCGTCTCACTGTCGCGGCGTTTGTTATTTCTATCAGTATCAATATCTATATCTATCTTTACATATATTTTGTGAAAGCTATCACAATAGCTGTGCCGTGTAGTAAAAAGCCAAACGTATTACGATTTCAGGTATTTTTAGTTTACGCTCAACCGTAAATAAAAATATGCAATTGTTTATTTTCCTGCTACCTACTTAATAATATCTGAGATAGCGATTTATTAAATAATTGGTAATTAAAGATAATTTATGTAAATATCATAAAAGTTGAATAATTAATTTCCATTAAGTGTTCAAATAACGAGAGATAAGTCTTAAAGTACGGGCAATAAAACGGTAGAGCAATTTGTACATATATATAGAGTATAAAGCCTATAGACTGACTATGGGTGTTCAATTACAGTGTGAAACCCTTCGTATAATATAGTTTATGATATAAATTTGAGTTTTTATAGTAATTTGTCATTCTATATAACATATAATATTATATTACACAGGCCACAGGTACACTACACTCTGCATTACATTGCAGCATTGTATATTATGAATATTTAATATCCAACACACATTTTCTGTGTGTATATTCTTGAAGATCGGATCAATACTATACTTTCCAATTATTATTTTTGTCTTGGTACGTTAAAAAAGTTACTTTCACAACATTAGCTGATATTAAACTTTTCTATCGAGAATAACCATCATAGCTATAACGATACATTTTACATAGCATCAACTATTATAATATGTGTTTTTATTTTAAAAAAATTGTATTATTATGATTGATCCTAGACAGCTATATCTCAACTAGGTTGTGTTATATGTATTTACTCGATATTACACTATTTCATGTTAAATAATTAGAATTAGAATGCAGTATTTGTTTAAAAAAAGTTTTTCTCGTAGGCTGTATACTATTTTTTAAGCATGTCATTATAATACAATTTTGTAACATTTACTGTGTCTAAATATTTTATATCTTACCATAGTTAGGTACCTATAACCTAGGTGGTTCATTTATAACTTACAATACACTGTTTAAATGGCTATTTATTATTTCATTGCGATAAATATCAAATCATAAAGAATGTTCAATTACTTAATTATATTTTACACCCATAAAACGTTTACCCTTATATACAATCGCATTGATCACAAACCCTATTATGTAAGTTGGATTGCTTTAAGTCTTATATATATATATATTGAAATTACTGGAGGATTTAGATGTGATAATGTGTTTGACGTAAATAGTGTTATATAATTTTGATATGAACAATTAAATTTCTGCGCAATTATTTCCACACTATTGTACAACAATAATCTGCGCCTGCTCCTTTCTTATTCATTATATTCATGATATTTTGAAAGCATAAAATACTGTATTTTGCGTACCATATAAAATATAATATCGCAATTTCCTCGATGGGATTGACATGATTAACCTACGAATTCCAAATAAAACTTTTAAATAAATTGTTTGAAACTTAAAAGAAGGTAGTACGAACAAAAAATAAAAGCTCATAAACGTATACATGTCATCATAATTTTAAATGTACTAATTATACGTAAAATAAAATACTATTGCATAAATGGAAAACCATTATATATTTATTACACGTTTATATATGTATAACATTTTAATTATTGAACGTATGAAATTATATTCGTTCATAAATATAGCTGATAAAACTCATTGGAAGTCGGGTTGAAACTTTGAAAATGAAATTAATTTTTTCTGGCATAATTAATTCCTACGCAAAGCTATCATTTATAGCCGTATACAATTATAGATAATTATTATATACGTATGAGAACATTTAAAATAATTAAATAAACACAAATAAATAACCAATATACTTTTAACTAAACATTTTCTGGAAATATTTTCTATCTTGTATTCTTGATGTTTAGGTACCTAAATCCTTATGTTAATTTTGTTAAAATATTACCTTTGTTTTTAATTTTAAAATAATTATTTTATTATTTAGACAATTGGTCTAAAAAATGCTAGTCCAAAATAAAAATTAAATTAGTAATTTGTCGTATTATATTGGACACAATTTTAATTAAAAATATAAAAGTATTTTGTGAATTGTAAATTACTAAATTTTAAACTTGTATTTTTGACACAATTAAGTAGCAATAGTAAATGTGTTTGATATTTTATGTATATAAATGTAGGTATATAATAGTATTTTATATGTATATAATTTTAAAACAAATGTTTAACACTTAAATACAATTATAATAAATTGTATTTACAAACACAAATTGGTGTTTAACTATCGCAGGTATAACACAAGTACCTATATACTGCCTCATAAAACAAATATTTAAAACTCTATTTGATAACACTTCGCAGAATTAAAATTTTATATATTACATTTAACGCCTATATTTTTTTACTTAACACAAAAGGAAAAACCGATTTCAGACAGAGGAAATTTTACAGTCATTAATTTCAAAATAAAGTGATCGATATTTATTATATATTGATGTGCTTTAATAATAATGGTGGTAAACTGTATAAGCGTTAATAGTACCTATTAACATTTTATTGATCGGACAATTTTGGTTGAATAACTTTAATTGAAAAGCCATTAAAAAGAGATTTGTAATAATTAAAAGACTTTGTTTCAAGATCAGCGTACATCTGAATTAAAAAAATAATAAATATAACATGTGCAACAATTAACGAATAACGATCATGACTAATATAAAGTTGTTGGTGATAAGAATAATGACAGAAATTATTGCACCTACAGAACAGACAGAACGCGTCAAATTCTGTTGAGTAGGCATTGACTATATTATAAATGGTATACAGTAATATATTAATACCGTATATTATGATATAAAGTGTAAACATGATAAAAATATTGTTATTTAGGTACCATATTAATTATTGTTCATAGTATAATATTATGTTAACTCATTGACGTGCGCACAGTTTCAAATCTGGCGCGGAGGACACTTTTACCGGCCCATTTTTCATACAAATGGTCCACTTAATTATAATTTATAATCCTTATATACAGAAAAATATTACATTTTATAATGAAAATACCATATTTTTATAATATATTAATCGTAGGTATTCAAGTCTTTAACTGTGGCGTGAAAATGTGAAATACTATAGACACCTATAATATAATAATAATATTTATTTACGGAATAATATTTCAATGTACAAACATATAATAATGACAGTACATGACGTATAATGTGTTATGAATAGAATAAAAAATATACATATTAAAAACATAAGATATAACAATGAAATAACTATTTTTTTTTCGTATAACGCTATAACAACTAATCAATACAATTTAATAATTAGTTACTAATTAAAAAATATACTATTTAACCTATCCAGGGTTATACTAAACAGGTCCAAGTTATTAAAACAGTTTCTACTTGACATTAATACATTAGAAGGATAGCTAGTATTGATATTAGATAAATAAAATGGATATTTACTTGTAGAATTAATCACATTTATTTTGAAGTTAATTCGTTCTAAAACCTCGGAGCAATCTATTCAATTATGTAATAGTTTAAAAATACATTTTACATTTAACATTTTAAATCTATTATTTAAAGGAGCTATATTAAAAAAGATACTTATATTAATATATACCAAACGAGGAAGTTTTTTTAAAATTACACTTAAAAGATAAATATTTAAAAAATTATTTCGAACACTAGATTGATTCTGATTTTGACAAATACTATCTGAATGCCAAATTAAAAAGACATAATCAATATTGAAACGTACTAAAGAATAATATAACATTTGTAGAGCTAAACTATCATTAAAATCACTATACATGTGTTTTAATAATATATAGACCCATACGCTAATTTACTGAATCGTCTAATGAGATATCAAATTATGTGGCCTTAATCATCTACCTCTATTAAACAAAATACTAGGTACATAATGAAATTAATGCGCAGCGTATTTAAAAAAATATTTTGGATTTAATTTTTAGATAAAGTATGGGTTGTTGAAAAATAAAATAAAATATTGTTCTTTGTTTATAATTTAGTTGTTGAAATATAGTATGGTTACACATTTTTAGTACACATTGTTAATTTCATAATCTATAAGGCAGGCGGACATACGTAGTCTGTCTTAAACGGCCCTTCCGGGTCGACCTGCAGAGACAACAAGCGCATACCCTTCTTTATACCTACATGCACACGCCTATGTGCTATCTTAAATCTGTATTATAAACTATGATTTATCCATTCTAAATAAACAAATCAAACTGAAAATGAACTATATATTGTGTATAGTTTTCGGAGTAAATAAAAAACTCCGATCTTATCTTCGGTCTAGATTTGGTTTTGAATCGGGATAATCTTGTATATCATTTACATTTGAAATAATATATTCAAATAAGTAATAACTTCGATCAGTGGCGTCCAACCCTATGACTGAGTGTAGCAATCGCTACACATTGAAAATAAGTGGAGAATAATATTCAAAGAAAAATATTTAATAATAGTTAGTTGTTAGGAAAAAATACTTATGTATGTCACTTTTATGATTAAATTCAGTCACTTAATCACTTTTTTCAATAAATTAATCTACTTTCAACCCTGGTGATAATTATTCCTTGGTATATTAATATTTACCAATAATAGCAATTAATATAATAAAAAAAAACCTTTAAATTTAGAGTTTTGAAGGGGGGTAGGTTGGTAAAATTATGTCTTGCTACACCTGAAAAATATGTCTTGTGCACCACCGACTACGATACTATATGAGCTGTCCACTGTCCATATAGTATGCATAATTGTATCAAAGTTTAATAATTTTAATTTTAATATGTTTTATAAGTATAGTATACCTTGAGAACGCGGTTTCCCCTAAGCGTCAAACAGTGGAATAACCATTTCCGGACCCATAGTTGATGTTAAATGCGCTGACTTCCAGAAGCTGCAAGGAAACCTAAACTTGGCTTAAACTTAACCTAACCATCCTAACCTTCGTGTTGATTCGCACTTCGTTTTGCCCTCAACGTAGGTATACCTAACTTAGAATGCACGTGATGTTTCTCGCCGGAACTTTCGAAAACGTGAAAATTTTGATAGCGACGCGAGCGTGAAAAGACCACCGATCATGATCTGCCAATCATGATTTTGCAATTTTTTTTTTTTTTAATGGCTCATTTTTACAAAAAGGTTCCGGACCTCTGACATAGTATATATATATAATAATAATAATAATAATAATAATAAACTCTCTGCAAAATGTATACAATACATAGATAAATTGTGGATACCTGCATAATATATATAATAGATATATAGCTACCACAGTATTGTAGTACAGTACTGTATTCGTAGTGTATGTATATATCGGATGATAAATAGATAGGTACTATATATAGTAATACCTATATATATATATAGGTATGATAATATAATGGCCGATGGATATCTACATCAGAGTTTCCGCGAGCAAGCGCCAAGGGTTCGGTGAGGAATTCGGCATAAAATAAGATTTAAATAAATAATGAAGAATATTATATTGAAATATTTCAATAGTCTCATTAAATCTATCTTTAAGATAATGCGAGAGGCCTAGACATTCAATTATAAGCTCTGATAATATTGTAATATATATGTTCTTAACGAAATGAAACTTTAAAAACTATCAGTGTGCTGTTGTTTTTTTATTATATATTAATGTCACTCATTTTTTATGAGTTATAGAATAAATGGGGGTTTCGCAAAACGTTTAAGTTCCTACAAAGGTTCTGGGAGTACAAGCATGGTTGGGAAACACTGATTTACACAATAATCACACATACATAATATATATATTATACAAATGCGTGCGAATTATTATTAAACGTCTGCGTACAATAACAATAATATGCGTTGTTGCTGGTGTTAGTCGCGGTAAAGTTATACCCGGTGAAAAAATAAATAAAAAAACGACGTTTATGCGTGTGTGAGCTTGTCAAGGTTGTTTTGGAGTAAAAAATAATAACGAACAAAGTTTTATGCTCGAAAAACATGCGCTTGAAAAAAAATACCATTTATCCATTACACTTGTATATATAAAAAAAAAAAATCAAAAAAAAAACTCGGTCATCAAATCTCACGCACGTACGGTGTATATATATATATAAATATAATATATATATACGTTAAACAATACTATTATCGTACACCACAAAGTGACCAGCCGTTATTTGTGTGTGTATTTACAACAGTCGTCGATCGATAATAATCACGTTGAACGGTTGGAGGTGCTCAAAAATATGTTGCCGTTTGCCCACTGTGATTTTGACGTCAGCACGAACTGCTGCAGGGGATGTACCTACACGCTATATACTGGTATCTCTGGTATATGTGTATAAACGGGTGGCGAGCAGGATTACACGGTCGTAATAATATAATATTATGTATTATGTTACGGTCAACAACGAAAACAATATTATTTAAAGCCCGGCTAGTGTTAAAAATTACCTACTACTGTACAAAGTATGTACTTAAAAACGACCGGTAATTTACGTAATTGGCGGCATGTTATTATAATGGTTAATGTTATAAACGTTATTGGTATTCTACAATTATTTACGTTAATTATTCCCAAACGCCTGTTGGACGCTGTTGTGAACAATACATATTATTTTATCGAGTATTGCATACGATCCCACAAGGGTCACTATCAGTTTTTTATCCGCGCACGTTGATACATATTATATTATAATGATATTTATGTTTTTTAAAAACGAATAGTAATAATAGGTAATCGGGTTTGGCATGATAAAAGTTTCTAGACAAAATCTGCGTTTTTATGTCGCTTATTTAAACGTAATAACTATATAATATCATCGACATTATTCGATAATCAACGATATTTACTGTGTGCTCATAATAGGTTATAAAACGTACAATATTGCAAACTAAAGTGCAAAATAAACATACATTTGTCGATCACCGGGAATGTCGTGTAACTCAAAATGTCACTATTGCATGCTATGTGAAAATGAATAATAAATTATAAATAAAATAAAATATTAATATTATTTAATAATAAAACAAATGATTATAACTGTTTTTTGCTTTGTTTATTTCTTACAAAATGTAATTAATGAAATGAATGTGTGTTTCAATCACTAACAGCCAATGGTTATAATAACCTTAACATTCAGTCATTGAGGAAAAATTATTTTATTTTGTTATATAATTTACAACAATAAATGATTATCTGGAAACTGACATTATTATCTGGTATATAACGGTAATAACCTAGCAACTTAGCTATACTAACGTTAATGACCGGTCACTGACGTAAATGTTCAAATATCGTCATTGACCGGTCACTGACGTAAATGTTCAAATTTCGTCATTGACCGTAACATATATAAATATATATATATATATTTATTTAAGCCCGGCAACTATGGCCATTGGCTGTTTGTAGGTTTTTTAGTAGATTTATTATTATGGGAGAGGATACAGTTGCGGTTAGAACACGTGTGTGTATGTGGCGAGGATTTGTCATTATATAGAACCCTGGTGATCACCCATCCGGGAGCTAGCGGCACTAGCTGATGCTTGACTTCAAAACTAAAGCCAACCTCAACGCCACACTAAGCGACATATATATATAATATTACCAACACATATTAATATGATCGTATAATTCATTATATAACTGCGGCTATGTATACTGTATACTGTTTTACACGACCAATAAGGATAGACAACATTTTTGTGGGGTGTCATATTATTATAAAATCCGTTTAGATAATATGAAAAAATATTAAGCGTCCAAAAAACGAATAGTAAATTAACCAGTGGATGCGTGTGCTTTCGATAATATACGAAAACAACATAAATCATACAATAATACGTTATTATAGTATATTATATAATATATTATGTACAAAAAATATGACGTGTTTAGATCATATCCAACTACGCAAAACGTCTTCTGTGAAGGTCCCTTGAGAATAGTGTGCTGGAAAAATGTAAATAAGGTAAGCATAGACACTATAGGTACTCTTCTGTAACACCAGTACCTATAAAAATTCATATAATAATAATTATATAATTATAGACATCCGTATAACATATAAGCAAGAGAAATTGTTTAAATTATTTTCCTTATGCCAAGACGAGTTATCAAATTATAAAATATTTTTTTATGACTATAATAATGTGTTTTTTATTAATGCACAATTCACAGGAAAATGGAAATATGACGGGTTGGTCCTTTTAAAGTTTTAATTATTCATAAAACTGTTACAAAATGATCGCAAAACATAGAAGTAAAAAATATACTTACACCTGTACAATTTTATGTTATGTTCATGTTACAATAATATAATATAAGTAGATACCTACAATAAATTCGAAATTTTACATGGATAACACGAACTTATGTCTTCGTACAGTATTATTATATAATGTTGTACCCAGCAAGGATCAAAAATAAACGGTAATCTTAGATTATTGGTGATGAAAATTGCCAGATCCAATTAATCTTTTGAGATAAACTATGCATATAATAACATACAACAAAACTACTTGTGGAATAATTATAGAACATGCAATATCTAACAGTTTATAAACTTATTTAATCGTGCTGTAAGCCCCTACGCCAAAAATTTCTAAATATCGAGAGTGCCAACTGTTGCAACAATACTTGTATCTGTTACAGGCTAAAACCGAAATGTAAATTCTTCGCGGGAATTACGGAAATCCCTTAAATAATGCATTCACTTTTTTTTGTTCGACTCTATTTATTACTGTAAATTGTAATTAAATTTCGTTCGGGTCGTATATTATGCAGAGTGATTCAATATGTATGTCACAGTCATTTTATCAGATAAATATTCAAAATACAGAAAAAATTATAATTTACAAATGTTTTTTGATTAAGAAACATCTAATATGATTTGTACATTTTATAATTTTATATTAGGGGGATTTTAGGGGACCAGCTTAAGAAACTCAAATAAGGAACCTATACACTATTTTGCAAACATAATATAAAGATATTTTTTTAACACATTTTAGTGCTCGAATAACATATTAATTAATGCAAAACTCAATTCTTGAGAGATATTTAAATTTTTTATAAGTTTCTAGAGTTGACCGACCAAATTCACCATAAAATATTTTAAAAAATTATAAAATGTAAAAATCATTTTAGATGTTTCTAAATCAAAAAACTTTTGTATCATCCATTTTTTTCTTATCTTAAATCAATATAAAGTGGACCGTGACATCCATTTTGAATCGCCCTGTATTTTACCCATAATTTTAGGCTTTGGACCAGGCACTTTCATTTCAAACACGGGCATATTTGCCGCGTAAATGCCAGTAATGATTACACATAATATATAATCCGACTTTATAAAATCGCAAGCTTTATATAAATAATTATAATTATTAAATAACACACCAAATGCGGTAGGTATTTATTATGTGAAACATAATGCTTCCATAATTTAATGTAAATCATAAATCGGCGGATTATGCAACGTCGAGTTTCTACGATAGTTATTAAAATTAACGACCTAATAACATTTATTTTATATATAGTATCTAAAACTAAAGAATTTCCAATGTACAACATATAATTGTATATATAAAAGTAGGTATCTATAGTGTGTATAGAATTATTAAAAAAGAAAAATTACGCTGTCCGCAATAATATACTATGCGATATTATTATTATATTATATTATGGAGTGTGCGGCTGACCATGTGTGTTTGTGTATTATTTTAACGAACTGAAAATAAACATAAAGGCTTGTATCGACAGACCGACAATCGTATATATACTGATGATTGTGAAACGACAATATTATAGGTAGGTAGATAGGTTAGGTCATATAGCTGCAGATAAGTTAGGTACATACACTGACACGCCGTTAACTATGATGACTTGTTATAGTTGTTATTATTGTTTTATCCAATTTAAACGTTTCTGATGACGTTATTGGAAAAAATGAAATCGCACTTCATAATGTACATATATATAATATATATTATATTGTATTATATTTATATTATGTATATATTATATATTATGTATATTATATATATATATAAACATATACGGCGAAACCTCTAAATACTGAACACTCTTGATCACTCATATTTTGTTCGCTATCCGGAGGCGACTACTAAGTAGAGGTTCCGTTAGGGGAAGTTTCACTGTGTTATATACGAAAAAAATAATATTATTATAAATACGGTTCTGCAACAGGTGCCCCCGACGTTTTTCTCACATTCAAGCGTACGAGATCGCAATTTAATTGTATATTTATTGTCGTGTATATCAAAGGGCAAGGTACCGAGACGCGAATAGATCATCGCATGCATCAAATAAATAGTCGTAACTAGACACCGTTCATTGTAATTATATCATATAATATAGATATAACTTCTACGTAGGGATCGATCCGATCGCCGAAAATATTCGTGATTTTCAGCTTTAATTTTAATAGAATTTAAATAGGTACCTAACAATAATATAATATTTTATAATTATTTATTAAGTTTTTAAGTTTTTTTTTTGTTTTAATTTGTACTTAAATAAAAAATTATTGGGTTATCAAAAGTTTAGGCACCTACCTACATTTATTATGTAAAAACGCTATATAAAGAAAGTCCATTTATATATAGTTATATACGTGTAGAATATAGTTTAATCACTATGTAATGTTCATTATAAAATATTAATTACCTGTTCTATTACAATACCTATGTTATGAATATTTTTTCATTATAATTTTGTACAATATGTGAAACAATCCTGCAGCAGTAGTACCACACATTTTATATCACTTTAGCAGCTCTGTATTTTGGTAGTTGAGCATCGATATTATGTGGGTTGGTCATCATTTATTGAAGAGGTAATTTTTCGAAAAGTTATACTCAACTACTCATAAGCTTTCGTAAAAATCACAGAAAATAACAAAAAAAAAATTAATATGTTTATAACTTAACCGCATAAGTATATTTCCTAAATTATAATATTATACATAGGTATACCATACCGTATGGAGGTACCAATGTCATATATGTGAGTGATATATTGTATATCATATATATAATGATATTTATATTACTATAAATATGAGTAAACATTCAAGCTTTTAGTTAAAATTGACTAGTTTTTAGTAAACTAAGTTTCGTGTCGAGTTGTTTATGTTGTAACTGAACAATGATTACGATTTAAAGACGTCTTTTAAATTAAAAACAACCGTGTAATCTAGTGTAGGTATACTTATAATGTTTAGTGTCTACTGTTTAATGACAAACGATCCACCCAAAATCATATATAATAATTATATTTGATATGTAGATATAACATTTTTTTATTTTTGATGTTTGTATTTTTTATGAATACTATAAAACTGTATAATGTATTATGATGGACAACAAATGTTGCAGTACTATACTGACATAAAAAAATACCGAGCCATGTTTTTGCGATCACGTTTGTATATATTATGAAATATATAAATAGACCAAATGCACAAGATTTATCGAAAGTCGAAAATAATCCTCCCAATCCCCTCCCTGTCAACACGCGAAGATATAACGCAACATGGGAATAAATGGGTTGGTGGACGGCCAAAGAAAAAATGTAATGACCAAACAGTAGCTCTGGGTATATATTATCTTACGTGCAGGATAAATGATAAATCATCTTATATGCCTCCGTTGATACCAGAAATTGGGCAACAACACTTGAATTTTATTTTTATTGTTGACAATATAATTGATGTATATTATATTTTATTTCAGATAGCTTACCGGTTTCTCGATTTTTCAAAATCATCTCCGCCCATACATCTTAATAAACAACCGAGTTCACTAGAGACTAGAGTAGGTAGTTGGTATAACTTCAACGTCGTCGAAAATACACGATTTAACAATAAAACGTCATTTTTACTTATAATTTTATAAACCAATAGTATGAATCACTAAATTAGGTGGTACCTATAATGAAATTAATAAATATTGTTTCATTAAATAATTTTTCAAGGAGCATAATTTGTTTAAAAAATACCCAAGAATATTCTGAAAAACGTTTGGAGCGATAATTAAAAATTGGATTAGTGCACCACTCGTAAAAAACTGTTTATCAGAATATTTCAAGTACAATTTGTGGCTTATTCATCGGATGCCTAATAATAAAATTACTATAACTAAATGCACAAGACATACTTAAATACACATCATCATATTTTTTATTTTTTTACGTTTAACTAAAAATCGACTAAGGATTATTTAACGCGACTATTTCAGTTTATAAATTATAATTTATAAGTATATTGCCTATACATAGTATGTTTAGTGCAATCAAATAATACAAAGGTTTCTACATTTCTAAGATCTAACCAAGAATGCAATAACGGTCGTATTGGCAAATGGCATGTAGGTATTTGTGTATATTGTATGAATCTAACTTTAAATACTATATTACCATTATCACTAATTTACTACTTGTTCAAAATTCAATTTTTCTGCTTCGTATAAAAATAAAATTAATGTAGTATGTAAAAAAAAGTAAGAATCTTAAAATATAATTTTTTTGTTAGAACTTTTCAAAAAATGAGTGTACACATAAAACTACACTGCGTACTTGTTGCACAATTCAATAAAATCAAGCATTCAAGCACATATAATAATAAATCCTATATTTCTATACCTAATAACTTATAGAATATAGGTACATTCTTCAGGAAGTATTAACTAGTCACAATCCAATTGCCAATCCCCAAATTGTTTTCTC
The DNA here is from genome assembly GCA_014851325.1 of Pentalonia nigronervosa. Classification (NCBI taxonomy): domain Eukaryota; kingdom Metazoa; phylum Arthropoda; class Insecta; order Hemiptera; family Aphididae; genus Pentalonia; species Pentalonia nigronervosa. Next base: position 47,614 of record JACXSJ010000448.1, on the reverse strand, counting down.
ATTTCATCTAATTATAAGTTATGTTTACCTGCCGTTGAAAACTTGAAACAAATGCCTGGTGAAGCCATGTAACTGCTTTGGGTGGATTTTCTTTAAAAACACTGCACACACCTTTTTGTAATGAGAATATTTAATTAAACCTTTTGAATGTTTAACCACTGTAGTATATACATAAACAATATATAACATATGCCAATGGTTTAACTTGGTTAAAATGGTACATACATGGCTATTTAGTTTTCTACGCTTTAATTAGTATTTAACATTTTATGAAACTGTCTAAATATCATATTCAGTTATAGTTGAAACTAACTACATGGACTTTTGAAAAGAAATTTCGAGTATTTTTGGGTTCTATAGGTATGTTTTTTTAATTATTCATGTTTGCATATTTTTTTTTCATTTGAACTCGCTCAGAATTTATTTTACGAAAAAGACACAAGTGCCCATTTTAATATTTTTGATAATTTGGAACATTTTTTAGCCGTTTCACTTGTCTTTTTATAACAAAGTTGCTCAACCTTTTTTTTTAATAATTTAAAACATTACTTTTTAGCAACCAAAATATTCTGAGTTAGGTTTTTCTACTTTAGTTATCCTGCGACTAAATTATATTATAATTGTTTTCAAAGACTCCTTGGCAAACACGTTAAAAAAAACTAACAGATTTTATACCATTCAAACTAAGTCATTGAATTGTAATGGGCTCACTATAAATAATAATTAAAACCCAAACTTTATTTAAACAAATAATGTATTAGAAATATTTCCTGTAGAGTAATATACATAGGTAAATTTTTTTATTATATTGATATTGCAGTTTGCAATTATATTTAATAATGAAATGTATTAGGACATAATAATCATTCAGCTTTAATTAAAAAAAGTATGTAGTAATTCATAGACCATACCATTGCAGTAGTTTTCAATAATATAATATTATGATAAAAATAAAAATTACGAGAAAATAAAATAAAATTTCTTTTATTAGGCCAAGTTTACAAATATGGTTCTGGAAATTCAAAAGTCACATCTCTGCCAGTCAGCTTTCGATACACAGATGCAAAAGTATCCACCTATATAATAATAATAAAAAAAAATATATGTCATTTAGAAAAATATTGTGTTGAGTAAATACATGAATGAAAAATATATTTTAATGCAGAAATCTATTGGTCCAAATTGATGTTAAATTATTCTGCACTGGAATAATGAACATTGTCAATGCTATTGATGCAAGCATCATAAAGCCATCTTTTTTATACCAGTTTGTGCAGACATCCTACTTAGAAAACAAATTTCAAAAATAAGTTCTTGAGAAATACTTAATGTTATGTCAATAGGCTAAAAAACCAATGAAATATTCACTGATATATTTACAATATATTAACATAGTTTAATATATGTCTGGCTAGACGCTAATTGTATCATTTTTAATCACACATTAGTAACACACAGACAGAATGAAATGATTATATTTAACTTATTTCGAGTAAATATCTTTATTCAAACTTTTTACCTATATTGATTGGCAATGACCGGTTAGGTCACAAGAATATTAAGAAAACTTTTTTAATGTGATCTGTAAATGTAATTTTAACAACAGTTAATTTAGAATGGACATAGAAAACATAATATATAACTAATTTATTACAGCACATGGGTCATGAATAGAACTTTAATAGTTATGTAAAGCTGTAAAGAACGCTGTAATGTATCTTGACTTATTTTCTTTTTTTTAAAGTATAGATTAAAAATAGATAAAATCTTCTAAAGTTTAAGAGGATTAAAAAAACATTCTTAATCAATTTAATGTAGCACATGGATAGAACTTAACAATTATAAAAAACTGTAAAGAGCGCTGTAGTGCATCTTAACATTTAAGTACTTTTATTCATAGTGTATTTTGAAATGTAGGTTAAAAATGGATAAAATCTTCCAAAAGGATAAAATATTATAAATCATTTCTAATTAATTTATATAGCACATGGATAAAACTCAACTGTTATGTTTAACTGTAAAAAGCACTGGTAGTGCATTTAAGAATTTAAGCTATTTAAACTCTGTAAAAAATATGTAAAATAAATGATGAAACAATTAATTATAAGAATAAATTATAATCTCCATTATAGAAATTTTAATATTTTATAAATTTTATGATGGCTTTAAGTTAGTTGATACACTAATCATAAATCAAAAAAATATTATGATTAATTTCAATTGTATTTGAAAAATATAACTTATTAAAATAATATATTAATTTAATAAATTTTGTTTTATATAATTAGTTGTTGAGCTATCATACCACGTGTTCCCTAAATTCATCTCCCAATTCAGCGGAATGATGGGAATTTAGGAACACCAGCCGTTATAAATGATTAATCAAACTTGAATATTTATTATTTGACATTGTGAAAATGTGAAATGCTTTGTGTAGTTGTTTTAATGATATAATTTAAAGAGTAGTTTTTATCTGATTCGCCCAGTAGAGGAAAATTAAGGGTTCCTGATTATACAACCTGCTTAGTTACCCCCTCCAATGGATTGAAAAAACGTTGAAATTAGGAACACTAGAATCTAGTGGCTGAATCATGAAGGATCATACAAATACTTTAAAATGAAAGGATAAGAAATTGAAGAATGTTATCCTTTTAAAGATTAATGGACATTAATTGTTTGGAATATTTTTATACATAACTTAGTCAAAAATTAATTTGACAACTTTTTTCAAAACTTCTACTTGGTAATTTAGAAATAACAATACAAAAAAGTAATTACCTTGTGCTCTATATTGGTTTGTTGAGTTTTGTCTAAATGAACTTTCATCATTTGTTTTCCATCTAATTTGACTCTGATACGTTTACCAACAATTTCTGCTGGGAAGACTAAATCATCAAGGATAGCATCGTAGACCCAAGTTAAAGTTCGGCTGAAAGATTTTAATTTGATGTAAATATTTCAACAAAACAATTAGTATATTTAACAATAATATGTGTATATTGTTTGTTAACATGATATTAATAATACTTTTTGTATTACTTATAATGTAAGAATTGAAAACATATTTTAATTTATGTCCGCTTAGACGCTAAATGTATCAGTTGCATATACATTAGGAACACGCAGACTAAAAAAAAAATTTAGTCAAATTAATATTTTAATGTCAAATATACCTTCTTGGACGTTTTTGATTGCTCTTTGTTCTTGTTTTCCTTGTTGGTTTTGGTAATATTCTTCTATCACCGATAAATACCACATGCTTGCCACTAAACTTCTTCTCTAGTTCTCTAACTAAGCGAGCTTGAATTTTTTGGAATTGAGCTCGTTGAGGCATGGGCACATAGATAATGACGCTCTAAAAAAATATAAACATTAATAGAAATTCTGATATAATCATTCTAAAATTTAATGTTATACAAATAAAATGTGTGGTTATAGAAGATTAAGTCTGCAGTATATTTATACCACAGATATCAAAGACCAATACTTTAATATGGCATCAGTGTGGACCATTGTGGATGAGTACAAGAACACAACGAATTTGATAATGCGTAAAAATTAGGTAGTGGTATTTGTGACAAATTATACTAATATCGTTTAGAACAATATTACTTAAGTAGATACATAAACCCTTTAAAATTAAAATAAAATAAAAACAATATTAATCTAAATTAAAAAAAAAAAATTGACCTAGTTAATAATTATCATAGATTAGAAATACTGAGTTTTTAGTAAGGAATGTAAAAATAATGGTAAACATTTTTTTTTTTAAATAAATTTTTAAGTATTATGAGTTTTTTTAATTTAAGTTAGAAGTTATAATATATCGTACAAACATTATAATTACATATTATATATAGTTAATCTTACATTTTTTTAATATAAAAAGATAATTAATAAGATTTAATTAAAAAAAAATTATTTCATGAAAATTAACTTACATTAATTTATAACATGAGTATTCTAACCATAGAATATTACAAACATATGGTCAGATCCAAAGTTTGGTAAACTCAACCCTTCATTAAGCTCCTTAACTACTCTTATTTCATTCAGTAAATTTCCTATGACTGGCCACCATTTGAGCCGGTAGCATCGCAAGACTGTAGACTTCACGGACTGGCAGCGCCTCAACCTTTGCGTTTGTTCTGCAAGTAAATATAATTTAGAAAACAAGCTATACAGTATAGGCAAAACGCAAAAATCTAAACGCTGCCAAAAAGAAATAAAAATAATTGTCCCAATAAGTCGAGAAAGAAATCAAAGAAAAAACTGGATAAATTATCAATCCTTGGTCACGAGGGTGGCAAATAAATAAATTTTACGAGAACATGCATAAACACGCAACTAATGTGCACACTTTAGATTCACAAGTAAAACAAAGAAACTGTTTGTCACAAGGTGATAGGATCCCACTCCTATATTTTCGACAGTCGATCGTGTCGACGAGAGAAAGCACTACGGACGTTAAAATCAAAAAAATACCAAAGAATACAAAACCGGGAAAGTTTTTTTTTTTGGCCACAGCACCACCTTAGAACAAGTCCCTTCAATCAATACCGTTTGCTGCCGGTCGGTTGCTTACCTTCTTGCCGAACAGCTCAATTTCCTTAGCTTTGGTGATATAAAGCTCGCGGAGTTGGGCCTTCAGGTCGCTGTTGTTTTGCAATTCGAGCAGGGCCTGGGCGATGGACAACTCAAACTGGTCAGGCTCCGAGTTTCCCTTCTTGACGATTTTGGATTGCGCAGGAACAGGCATCTGCACATAAACACACACGCCGGCGTGTTATTATCAACAATTTTCATCCGATCGAATCGGACGATCGGCCTACCGGAAAACGCCGGGTCCCGGCCGAGACCGCGGGCCACCGACCGACGAAACGGAATTACGTACCTTGATTGCGATTTTCGAAGTGCTGATCCGACGACTGGACAAAGACGAAAAACGTGATCAAAAATCTCATACAGACAAGCACCGGAGACCGAATGGGCCGAATTGAAGCGACGTGCCGATGTGATGGTACGTGGTGTCTGGTATAGTGTTACCCCCTCTCCACACTACTACCAACGACACGGTATCATGGACAAGTATACTATAAGCATAGAATACCGGTCGGACGACTGTAGGGGGCTATAGTACAGAATATTTCCAGATTTTGATAACAGCAGAAAATCATCAAAATCAAATTTCGGGAGCTCAGTTATGCCAACTATTAAAACATAAAATTCCCGCTTTAAAAAAGTTTTCCGCGTAGCCGACGTCACCCACGTTAAAATACAAATATTTTAATTTAAAATAGTTACAAACCTAACTACTCAACAATAATAACTACTGTTAATTATCAATAATAAGGTTCATTTTTCAAAATAAGTACTTTTATTGAAGTCTAAGTATTTTGTGTTTAAGTTAGAAAAAAGGTCTGATATATTTAGGTCAAATTTTCATGTAAAAATTAATAAAAAAATATGTTTTAGACTATATTTCATTTGAATATAATTATGTGTTGTGTGTTTTAGTATAAAAATATGAATTGTCATGCACTCCTTAACTTTTAAAACAATTTTGAGTAGATCCCATAGAAATTAAATTATGTTTTAAGTGAAAAACTGTGATATTAAAAATTAGTTTGACTTTCCAGTAAAAATTTTTTTTTTTTGGCGAAATGTAGAAAAACATATTGGAATTTGTGTGTTTAATTTTCAAAATTTTTACGTATTTTGTTGAAATTCTAACTTTAGACACTTATTAAAAACTATTGTGGATTTACAAACTGAAATTTTTTTATGTCTATAATCAGCTCAAAATGAGTTAAAATATATTGAAAATGTTATGGTGTATAGGAAATGCTAATATAAGCACTTTGTGATAATTTCACATACCTATCTACAATTATTTTTTGTGTTACATCAAAACATAAAATCGATTTTGTTAAAAATTAGATTTGCGTAAAAAGTTTTTATATATCCTTAATTTTTTTTTTATTTTATCTGATGTGTTTGAAAACTTTTTACTTTTGGTACCTCCAAGGTATAAACTATATTCATTTTCCTACAAGAAAAGATGCTGATGAAGAAAATTAAAGCATTTTTACTGTCCAAAAGTTGTTGACAGACAAAAAAAGAAAACACGCAACATTGTAAAATTAATATTTGCATTGCTCTGTTCAGAATCTAAAATATAACTGACTTAACTAATTAATACTGAATTTTACAATAAATTCTAATTCACACTTCAGCCAGTTAAACAGTGTTTAATTTCTCTTATTTTTATTTATATTAAAACATCTAAATGTTGATGAAACATAAAGTAAGTAGAATGAGTTTAACTTATTGGGGTTCCTGGATATAAGTAGAGTAAAGAGATAACTATTTGAATATCATGTAAACTTTTGATATATAGATACAAAAAAATCACTGCATCAATTCATATTTTTAACATATTTTATTACTGTACAGGTGTAAAATAAACAATTCTTAAAACTATTATATTATATACTTCTGATTAACATCCAGAACCAGATTTTTCAGCTTTTTGAATGGCATTCTTCTCCTGTAATATAAATAAATAATTTTAAGTAAGTATATATAAATAATATAATCATTGATAAATTTATAATAGATTTTGTTAATTTTTAAATGTAATCATCACTGTTTTCGAGGAATTACAAGTTAATATGCCAATTTTCTCTTAATAATATAGACTTTAGTTTTTCTTGATTTCTAAACTGTTATTCATTTGATTCTGTATTTGGGTAGATATAGACATAACCTAACCTTATATTTTTAAATTTTATTTAACTGTTAATCTATTAGTACTTTATACATTTGATTCATGAAATGTTTTATTTTAAAGAATTTGGAAGATTTCAAATGGTCCTCACACACTGCAATGGTGGCGGCCAAATGTAGTGGGACAAAATTTAATAAGCCAAGGCAACACCGCCAAGACAATAGAATTTTATCACCACTGCTACAGTAGGTAGAGACAGTGACGCCAAATGAAACTGAATTGACGATTTGAATAAAACGACCCACCAACCCTTTGGACAAATGTGAAACAGGCTTAACTAATTATATAAATAATTTAATGACAACCCTATATTTAGTTTAATTATAGCAGAAAGACTCAGAAGTATACTCTTTTATTTTATTTACCCACCCAACCAATTTTTAAGGCAATTCATTTGAACTACAACTACCTAAAGTGTGTGTTTGGCGCCACTGGGTAAGGACACTGACTCTGCTTGACATTGTGTCAGTCGCTTTTTTTGGTGATAGCCTATTTCCACTCAGATTGCAAGTTAATAAGAGTACTAAAGTATTAGTGTAACCGTGGCTAGTACAGGTAATGTGATGCATTAAAAAGATAGGGATGGGAAATTTGTGGTATAATATTAGGTTATTAAGTGTTATAAGTTGTTGAATACAATTTGTAATTTAGTGTTTTTCATTAAAACAATAATAGAGCTAAAGTTACCAATTTCTTATTAATATTTTTAAAAAAATTAACTATATTTAATTTTTAGATGGCATAAAAATATTAACATTTTTTAAAAGAATAAAAATACTATCCTTAGCTAAGAAACCACATTCTTTTAAATTATTTAGAATTTATGAATTTAAGTAACTTAACATACTAAGAGTTTTAGTGTTTTATTAGTCTCAACATTATCTTTTCATTCAATATATTTTAATTTTAATCTATGTATCTTACACTAATTGTTAATAATTTAATGTATTACTATAATTTAAAAGCAAATACTGTTGTTGCTCACTTCAATGTTTATATTATATTGTTCAAATTTATCTTATTATTATAAATTGTATTGTTCTATTATATAGGGCTCTAAACTCGTTAATTAATAAATAAAACATAAAACTGTATAAAATAACATATATCTGGATAAAAATTTCTTAATTGATAACCTAAAAATGTATGAAAATGATAATCAAACTTTCAGAAAAGGGACAAAAGTATGAATTAAATAATATTTGCAGCATGATAAAATGGAAATCTTATTTACAACAGTTTATAAGAAAAACTCCATTTTATTGTGACTATAAATCTTAATATACAAAAAAAAAAAATGTATTTACATAAAACTGAGCGTTACAAACTAAGAGTCCTCGTTTTTGTATTTGCCTCTCCAAGATTTAGGTAATGGTACAACTGCTGGACATGGAACTTGTCCAAAAATTTCACACATACAATGTTTTTCACACATATATCCAAAATTGGCAATATTATCTTTCTTTTCTTTAGCCATGGCCTCCATATGGAGTGTTTCTTTTGGTTTTCCAAGAACTTGTAAAACATGGTCATGAATTTGATCTTTATCACGATTATCAACATCAATCAACACATCTTTACCATCATTCATGAAACATCTAAATAAACAATACATACATAAATATATAATGTACACTAATTATTTAATGGGTTTAGTATAATTGTTATTATAATGGGTACCATGTATGAAAATATGTGGCGGTGTCGTATGCTATCTACGCAATAAATACTAGTGTCGTATGCTATCTACAAATACTATTTATCGTTTGATGTTATATAATATCTATATAATCGTAATAATATTTTTCTACACTTTAAAAGTTAGATCCTACTGGTTTTTAACGATTAGTTGAGACTGTGAATTATTCGCGTGCGTTTGTCATTTATATTGTATTCAAAGTGACTTCAATTGGTGATAATGAAAAATAGCCGCAAACGAGATTCCGATAGGCAATTTATTAAAATAAAATACTTATGTTGCCAAATACGTGGTTGTCAAACTTATCAGTCCATTTGTAAAAAAAATCCAATTTTTACCTATGTCGATATTAATGGAAAATGTAATAGCGGATTAAGTTTATGCCAGATTTTTTATATAATTATACGACATAATTTATATGTAAATAGCAATATTTGTAAATAACATTTATTGTGTAGATAGCATATGACACCACTACCAAAATATGCTTAGGTACCTTATGAATGGTGTTGGTGTCATGTTCTTAAGAGTCATCACTTGGACATCAGGATTTTTAAATTGAATTTGAGGAAGGTGCCAAAATACAAAATCTCTGGTGCCACGATGATTTTCACCCAATGTATTGTAGTGAATTGATACAATTTTAATTCGATCTTTGAATACTATTTTACCAGCTTCCAAATATTGTATAGTTCTGCGTATCGGCGCAGCGCCTTTCATGAACGGCATGGTTTGAATGTATAATTTTACTAAATGATTTAAAAACAATAAAGATCATTTAATTTGTCAACTTATTTAACAGTATTTTTGTTAATTGTTAATACCACTCACTTTTCAGTTTTCAGTTGATACTTGAATGTAATTTTTAATTTGTAAATCACTATCACGATTTAAGATATACCTTTGTGACCATTATCAAATAAATTATCATTAAAAAAGAAAATGATAAGGTTATCAATGGTCTGTTTTTGTTAAACACGTGTACCGGTTACCGTGGTAGCCTTGGTACAACAGTTAAGGTAAAACTGGGAATATGTTGTATAATATGGTGGCAACAAATTGAATTTAAATTTAAAATGATTGAAGTTTAGCGTTTTTTATTATTATTATTACGTTTTACTGGTTTTTTTTTATGCGTATTGTGATCCGTGAGAAAATGATTTTCTTCTATATTATGTATTTTTTGAAATAATCTTTCCACGTTTTACGCGTTTTGCGTTCTTTGTTAATCGTAGTTATTATAGTGTGTTTAAATAAATTAGTCTTATGTAAAATATAGTGCATAGTTATAGATAACAGTCAACACTCATAGGTTTAAGATTTTGTTTGGAAAACCAAAAGTTTATACAAATACGTAAAGATAATTAATTTTAATAAGACAAAATAATAATAATAGCTAGTGTGAGTTTATGTTGTAATAATGTACACAATATATAAAATACCTATTTATTATTACACTGATATCAGTATATTCAGTCATCATAGGCGTGTCCAGACCTTTTCGCAGAGGATGTAACCCATAGTTGGAAATCGGGTACCATATGACCGTAGGAAGAGGTGAAGGAACGAATTAAATATGAATTAAACAATTTTTTCAGTCGTTCGAAGTACCATTAAGAAAATAACATCATAGATTATGCTCGAAAATTATTTAGCTGTATTTTTGTTGGACAGGTATTCAAAATCTTGAAAATTCACAAATGTCATCATTTAGTTTATTTATTGTCAAATCGTATTTATTTTAACATCATAATTCTTTATTATTGACAAATTCAATAAATGTTTACTCATTGAAATTTATCAATTTATAAATGTAATCTTTGCACATTTTTATTTATAATCTGTCAATCATAGAGTTCCTTTAATCCAACGCTGCATCACTATATCGTGATTTGTGGCGATCGAAAGTTGTTTTTCCAACGTATTTAAAGTTATGAGCTGAACAAGTAATAGATTTGTCTAACAATGTGTATGGTGTCCATCACGTTTTCGAGCAGAGAATTTGATCCAATGATAATCAATTACTCTGTTTTTTGTTTAATTTTTAATCTAGTTGGTACTTTTTAATAGTTAGGAAATTCTTAGTATTTTCTCAATAATTAGGAAAATGTATCGAAAAACTTCGGAAAAATAGTAATATTGACTCAAACACCAGCTTTTGACAAAATTGATTTTGTATTTTGATATAATTGAAAAAGTAATAATCGTAGACTTTAAAGTTTCACCAAATATTAATATAATTTATATTAATATTGTTTAAGCATAATATTAATTTCAAAATATTTTAGAAAATGTTGAATTATTTATAAACATATAATTTATTAATTTTTTTTAGTTAAAAAGCTTGTATATTTAGTTTAAAGTTTCTTAAACATTTTTTTTAGTTTCTTACAGTAATTAAAAAATATCGAAAAACGTAGGAACACTAAGAACAATAGTATTTGACAAGCATTTGAAGTCAGCCGTCTATCATTCGCTCAGAATCGTTCTCTTGCATCTTGTGAACATAATATCTATAGGTATTGCACCATAGCTTTACAGGATATATAATACAGCAATGGTATATCATTGAATTTAAATCAATGAGGCCTATCTAATTAAAGTCTAGCTAGTACTATTATGCAGAAGAAACGAGTTCCGCAGTTTTTTTTGTAATTTATTTTTTAAATAATTTGGTAGATGGTTTTCATTTACTCAATCAGTTCATGGAAATTGAGGATTTTTATTTAGTAAAAATATAAATAATTTTTACTAAGAAAATATTTAATGAGTATACAAATTTTGAAAATATCATAATATAAAACAATTTTTACATTTATTTATTTTTATTCATTTTTTAGGCAGTTCGTGTTAAATTAGGCTATAGTGCTATACTCGAATTCCTGTTATTGTAATCCAATGATTCTAGAGCAATCGATGACACATGTGATACAGTTGTCCCAAATCCATGGTCTTCTTGAATTTTTCCTGAAATTTAAGTACGAAAAGTTTAAAACAAATAATATTAAATAGGTACCTACTAAGTATCTACTGCCATTAATTATACATAATAATAATAATAATAATAATAAGTTGTCAATGCTCAAATCAATAAAAAAAGATAAAATAATAATTATAATAATATTATGTATAATCAATTCCTACTATTAAGTTATATTAGGTACCTATATAGTGTAAGTATACCGTATATGATATATTTATAATTTATATAATTTGATAATATATTAATATTAGTTACGAAAATATAATATTTGATATCATAAATGTTTTATTTATATTAGTACACGATGTTTGTTAATAATATGTCAACAAACATAATGTATAAGAAATGTAAATACTACTGTATTCTATGAACTATATAAAAGAAAAATAATTCAGATACAACAATACTAAAAAAAAAAAAAAATTAATAGTTTTATTTTTCAACGCATGACCATCATAATAATTTTTCAGATGACGTATTTGAATTATTATAATATCGTATGTATTTACATGATATATTATTCTTGTTATATTTTACAAAAAACATCATGAGACAATCATCTATAATTTTTGTTTGAAACTTTTTATCATACGGCAAATGAAAAACGAGATATTTACAAAAAGGTCGTTTTCGCGACCTTTGACTTTAACGTGTATATGATATCAATGTGTACTTTTTACACGTTGTTTATATATTTTAACATCGTAATAATGATGTATACTAAAATTAAGCTCGCTGCTAATTTTGTCAAGCTGAAGCATATTATTTTTCGTCTAACTTGATTAGGCTATTGGACAATGGCGTTGGCTGCTTGGGCCCGATTAGGATTTTTGGATTTCAATTAATAAAATTGGTTCTATATTAATTTTTATATAAAATTATGCTTTATATGTATTTATGGTAGTTTTTAATGAAAAATAACTGCCACCGCATAAAACGTTTAATATAATATTATATTATTTTATAATATAATACAAAAAAAGTACAAATATTAATTTAATATTAATAAATTATATATAGCTTTGCTATCGGCCCAAAATTTAAAAAAACTGACTCTGGCCCACTGTGTTATAGAATAGTGGCACACCGGGCCAGTCCGCTACTATGTATAGTAATAGACATTGAAAATAGACAAAATAAAAATAACCACATACAAAATACATAATTAAAAATTAATATTATACTTTAACTAAAAAAAGCTATTGGTATAGGTAATTATATTGCAATACTGTAATATATAGTTAAAAATTAACTAAATAAAATCCCATGTGCACCAAAGTCTATGATAGGTATCACTCATGCAGAAAAATATAATTTCATTCGTCCCAATAGTATAAATGATAATCGCCCAAACAAAATATTATTTTTTTGTTTAAAATTATTATATTCGCCCAAACGGAACCTAAATTTAAACATCTACGTCATTGCAATTTAGTTTTGTATAATACCAGGAATTAAAACGTTTAATACGAAGAAATAATATCTTTTTTTTATGATAAATGTGGATCAGTGTATATTTTGTAAAATTCACATGCAAACCCGGATTAAGACATTTCATAATCTATCAACGTGAAATGTAGTTCATAGTTTTAATCTCAGACTAAAAAAATACCAAAACAATAAAATTAAATTTAATTACTTATTTCGTTTTGAAAATTCTCTTTTTATAACATCACGATTTATTGTTTGTAAAACATATTTTTGGATATCTAAAAATTACCAATTTTACCAATTTCTCATGAGAGCAGTTTTGATTACTGATTCTGAATTAATTGTAATTTTTTCAAGTTTTGAAGAAAAGTTTTTCAGCAAAACATTTCGGAATAATTCAGATTTGTATAAATTTGTTTTTTTTCTTGAAAATTTAACATTTTTAGTGAATAGCAAAATAAAATAATAATAATATAAAACCCCAAGAAAGAAACAAAAGATCATCTATAATACTTATCAATTTTTTAAGATTTTTTTTTTATAAATCAATTCAATATCAAATTTTAAATATTAAATTTTTATTTTAAGTGATACTAAAAAAAATGTACCTATGGCAGAGTTTGAAGCTCCTAAAAAAAATCCAATACTTAAGGCACTTTCCCTTAATCCGGGTTTATTGTTTGCATGCCAGTTGATGATGTCAAGTTACCGTGTGGCTGTAGACGTTTCGATATGGATCTTAAAATAGGTACTCGTTGTGTAGCTTTTTCACAACATCCAACACTTAGAACAGATTTAAATGCTTTTCTATACTGTTTATTCATTATGACGTATATAATTGGATTGAAGCATGCTGATGCGTAAACCATAATATATGCAATTAAATGAAGAGCTAAATTAAATAAAAAATATTATATGTTAGGTTATATAGTTATGTATATAAATATACGTATAATATTATGATTTATAGATGCAGACATGCAGTTAAATTTATATTTTCATTATTTTTAATATTAAAGTAATAATAATAAATATAATAAAATAGAAAATAGAAAATATAGGATTATAGACCATCTTTGTTCTGAATCGTTTTTCGTATACAATAATGCATTATTGAATTCAAATTTGACACATACGAGTACATTACAGTGACCTACTCATTGACAAGGTACGCTCGACATCTATTAAACAGAAAGGCGACGTCCCCGGCTTTTTGTTGTCAAATTTGTTTGACAAAATTAATTTTATGGCGTGACGAGCTTATTAAAATTATATCTATAAAGTAGAAGTAAAACATTTACATGAACAAGTCGTGCCTAATAAAATAAAATGTGTTAAAGGTGAAACCTAAATCCTAGTTTCTACTTTATTTAGTTTATACAATCATTATTTTTTTAAAACAAAAATGTTGATGTAATAATTTTAATGTAAAAGGTTTAGGAACGGTATTATTCCATCGTGCTTAACAAAAAATCTTTTTATAGATGTAATTTGCGAGGTTAATATTTTGTTAAATGGTATTTTATACTTTCACAATATAAGTCTTGATGAGTTGATGAACATTGTGCAATTATATTATGCATTACTTATAGGTATTTATTTATTATGCGTTTTAAAAAACATGTAACACACTTATATCTTGGTACAAAATAATAATATAACTTAAATTTTATTTTATTTATTTTAATATTATTTTACGTATTGTCGTACTAAATCAAGCTGTATAATTGTGTAGATAAGCAGCCATTTGTTATCCCCCCCACCCAGGACAATTCGTGTAGTACAGTCTGCCGCCGACTACGATTCTTAACTTGAACAGAGTATATAATAATATATATATATATATATATATATAAATATTATATCCCAGGAATTTCACAGATTTATATTTATATTCATAAAATAATTTAAAAATATATTTGATTCTATTCCTTTAAGGATGTGGTACAAGGTATAAATATAGTATAAATAAAATTTTATAATTTTGTATAGTTCCAATTATAATTGTATCATACCAATGATAAAATGATTTTGTAATCTAATTTATATTATAAATGTTTTGTTTTACACTATTTACCTGGGTGATGAACATGTGGATCTGATGGTTTTATGATTGTTATTGGTAAATAGCAAAGTACAAAAGATAAAAATATAGCCAACACCATTTTAGTTATTCTCCATTCACTAAGTTTTCTTTTTATAGTCTGCACATTTGTTGCTGTTGGATCACTTTGGGTGGATATTTGATGACTTCGCATTCGTTGTTCTGACCTGTTAATAAATATTAATCAAATTTAATTATTAATAATAATAATTGTAAATTCAATATTTATATATTATGTATAAGCAACAAAAAAATACATAAATAAATGTAATTAATTATTTTAGATTTTGTACGAACAATTTCTATTGCGGTTTTATAATAATGAACAATAAATTTGATTTTTTTCCTTTCAATTTAACTAAAGTTTGCTTATAATTTTTGTTTGTTTAAAAATTCAAAAATATACTTACTATAATTTATAAAGTTATAGGTTATTGTACTATTAGTGAACTATTTCCAATTATATCAACATTTTTTTGAAGAGACTTAAAATTTGAATACCAACAACTTTTTAGTTAATTGTATGACAATGCTATTTTTTTAAATATTAATACTGTCTTAGCTTGATAAAACACAAAAGGTTACAAATATGAATATATAATTTATCTAATATATTCATATAATCATCAAAATATTCAATATATGTTCAAAATATTATATTTTTTAAGCTGTAACACATCAAAATACAATAAATAGCATTGCAACAATAATATTTAGGTATTTATTTTATTATCTTTTTCACTAAATATTTTTGATTATTTTCGGGGTGCTCAAAAAATGTAATTTGGCATTTAGAAAATAGAAATGATAGAACATATAGTATTTTTGGTAATTTTTCCATGAATTTCCCATAGTTAAAGAAAACTGAATAACATGCGTCGAGTAATCAGAAAAAATCATTATCTCCAAAAGGTATAAATTTATAATAACGGATTTATCTCATAGTAAATTTGTTTATTTATACTAAATTATTTTATACGATATTTCAAAATATGTATAATTAAGTTTTTAAAAGTTGAATAAGCTGTTTTTTAGTACTTTGGTTGGTATATTTTAGTAAAATCGCAAAATCGTGTAATTTGATAAAAAACTAACCATTGTTTTTTCTGAGTTATTAATAGAATACTATTATTATTACATAATTTAATTCACATTATCAGACTGTTATGGAATATTATAGACTATAGGTATTAAGTAGGTATGTAAAATAAACTTTAAAATGAAGTTTTTATTAAAACTCGTTAATCGAATGAAAGAATATTTTCAAAAATGTTCAGAATATATTGATCTCAATATTTTATTTTTAGAGCAATATTTGTACCCAGTTTAATTATTAATATTTTAGATTTTGATCAAATAAATCGTTTATACTTTGATTTGATAATGATTTATCTAATAGAATTAATTTATTTTTTTTAGTTGTATATGTGATCATCGTTTGGAATAAAAAAACTGCTACAAAAGTTTAATTTATAATCAGTTTTAAATATAATATACTCAGTAATCAAAAAGGAGTTTTTGGAATTTCAAATTACCTTTTAAAAAACAACGAGACTTAATATTTGAACAGATTATTTATATGAAAATAATATACATATTTTTAAAATGTCGATAATTTTTATAATACATATGGACTTTTTTCTTCTTTAAAAATCTTTTTAATTTAAAATTATTACACTGAAGACTAAGAAATGTCATATAATAATTTTATATTTCTTCATTTATAATAGTTTTAAACTACGCATACATTATTTTTAACAATTTAATTAAAATGAAAAAAATATGGCTCTGCAGTCTACAGACAATTATTTTTTTTATTTTTTTTTTTAGGTAGAGTCTCACTAGGGCCAATTTTGTTTCAATCTTAAATTCTAATACCTAAAAGTTTATGTTTAAGCAATGGGAATTTAATATTTAAAACAGTTCAACTTATTTCTTCTTAGAATTTGATTTTAATTTATTGCTTATAATTAAAATTATATTTAAATTTACTTACTTATGAACAACCCAAAATATACCAGTATAACAACAAACAATTACAATACACGGTATAACGAACCCAATAAGGAGAATGCGATTTTTCGAAGTTCGACCAGATTCATCAGATATTATAGAACACGAACCCAACATTGGATCTATTTCAAATTTCCCTTAAAAAAAAATATATTTACAAAATATTACAATTATTTAGTTAGGTAATTTATACTATTATTAAATACATACCCCATTTACCAAAAAGGGTAGGTACCAGCATGCCAAACGAAATAATTAGACAAAGAATTATCATGAAAGTTATCCATATTGGACGATATACTATATTATATAAACTTGAATGAACGATCATTATATACCTAAATAAATATTATTTTTTTATTGAATGTACACTAAGCAACAAGTATAATAATTGTAATTTAGTTTGCAATTTATACTCAATTATTATTTTTGCAGTAACCACTCAATATCTCAAATCATATTAACTATTACAAAAATTATTTTGTATGTAATTTTAGTCATTAAAAAACAACATACCTATTTGAAAAATTTTTCCTCTATTTTATATTATACTATCATTTTTTAACTTTGACTTTTTTGAATGGCAACATACATTTTTAATTTCATATTCCTAACAGACAATTTTTCTGAGAATTTTGGAAAAGCTGTTAATTAGTTATAGCTTATAAGCATTTAAAGCTTTTATGAGTGAAGTGAAGTTGCACATAGCTATTTCGCAAAATATTGTCCCACTACTTCGTTCATATAAACTTTAAATACTTATAACTAACTTTTTAATAAAAATATTTTTAAAGATATTGTTTGTTATGACTTAAAATACTGTAATAAAATATTTTCAAAAATTTTAATACGTTTTGAGATAATGATTGTTGCTTTAAAAAACATCATTCAGTACCTATATTATAGTATATATTTTAATGTAAGCATGAAATCCTTATATTTGAATTTTCCAAATATTCGGATATTAAAATCTGGATTTATGGATTCGCTCTTTTAATTTATTGTAAAATACATTTATTTTAATGTAATTAAAATTTAAAACGATGTATTTACAATTAAGTTTTATTAACTACAATAATAAAAATTGGCCATTAAACTGCAAAATTGAGTCTGATAATTCAAATTATTTGGATATTTTGTAAAAATAAGATTTTTGTAATAAGGATTTCATAAATCCAAATATGCCCATCAGTGATGGGCCATCACTAATATGTTTATTGTTAAGTGCAAACAAAATCTGAGTTATCAAATGTAATGTTACTCAAAATTGTTAATATTGTTTTAAAATAATTCATATGATATATATTAATTATTAAAATAATTTAGTGTAATATTCAAAAGATATTAAATTATATTTGTCTCCACATATGATCTCGATTAATTAAAATTCCTTGTTATTAACAATAACTATAATTTTCCGTTGCTAGTACTTGCACGTTTATTCGTGTTTCCACATTGCTTTTATATAGCTGATTATTATTGTTACAAAATTTGTATATGCATTATAAACTGCCAGTCTTAGATTATATTAGTGATTCTGTCTTTGTATCGTCTACCCACTGCTCCTGAGTTTTCGATGTGAGCAACCTTTCGCTACGTTGTATTTTATTATAGTTATCACCAGTCCCTTGGCGATCGTATAATATTCCCACACCCCAGTAACGCAAACCTTTTTGTCATCGGGCCGTATCATTATCCAGAATATTGTTTCTTACTGATTTTGTCATTTGGGTCACAACTAACCTAACCTCCAATATTCCTATCGTTGAGCACGCGAGGTTTAAGTTTCTGATTTAGAATATTGATTCATTTAATCTTATTCATATAATAAATTTAAGTAACTCTGATGAAACCATTGTAAAAAATATATGTTAAAAATAATTTTAATACTCCATTATTTAATTTAGTTTTTTATAAATAATGTATATATTATTATTTATAATATATATATTTTTTGTTTTGTTACTTTTGATAAAAGTGAACTTTTATAAATAAACTTTTATCAACTTTTTTCTCATTTTTTTTTTGTTTATTTCTCTCTTGAGGTAATTGAGGATATTCTTATGTGTGGCATACATTTTTTAAATATTTTTATTCACATCATAATTTATAGTAAACAGATATCCACTCAAAGTCGTTTATTCGAAATACGGTAATTTGTCATTCAAATGTATAGTCATAAGTCATAATTCATTCTTAATATACCACACACATCACAATTGTCTAATATTTGGTCTGTGTGTAATATGTAAATATTGTTTGAATTTTTTAAAATCTATGTATATGAATAAATGAATTGTAATAATAATTATAATTAAGACTGTGATCGGTAATGTTAACAATAAATTATACCATTAATCTTACCTATATGCTCATTAAAAAAACTAAAAGGATGTAAGTTTATTTGCCTAAAAATAGTTGGAGATATCAAAAAATAGCTTGTTGACCATATGTTCAGTTCAACTTTTTGTTAGTTTAACCTAATTTCTTTAAAATTACACTAATATATTTCATTGTGTGAAAGTAATTACTATTTAGTTAAGTATTTGTATACATAATAAACTATACATTTGGACATTTGTAACGTATAAGACTTTTACTTTTATTTAATTAGTATAATACGGTAAATTTATAAGGACTTTAAATAGGCACTTAAGCAAATAATAAAATATTTTGTCAATTAAAAAATATAAAATTGTTTGCATTAGTTGATATTGAAAACATGGTTAAAATTATCTTATAAAAATAACAACTTATTAAAATTATTAAAATGATAAATATTAGGTGTTAATATAAATTATAATACTAAATTACTTACCTATTTATGGTGATCATAGTAATAAAGAGCAATGATATACCAATATTTCCGTATTGAAAAAATGGTACCATTGAACATAATATTCGGTATTGTACCCAATTAATATTTAAGAATCTCGAAGCATTGAAAGGTAATACAGCTAGGCAGAATAACAAATCAGCTGCACCTAAACTATAAAATTAACAAAACAATTCATCTATTAAAATTGTTCAGTTGATTATGGTTATTAAAATAAGTTAACTTATAATAGATTAAATAGTACAATTTATATTTTATAATTTTAGAATAATATTATATTAGAGAAATGATAATAATTACTCATAAACAAATAATTATTTAAAAAGTGAAAGTATGTACAAAAAGTATAACATGAATTAAACAAGACGAACGAAAAAATATTCCATTGTAGAAATATACTAAGTTACGGTTTTTCATATAAGATAAGTTATGACTTTTAACTTATGAGCATAAAATTAAAAACAAATAATTATTAACATAATAAAGTTTAAATATTGTAAATGTTCAAACTAATATTAAAAATATGTAAATACATTTGAGTAAGTGTTAATTATTATTTATTGGTTACCATATGAAATATAATAGATGTACGATATATAAGAAAAACATTGAATATTTATTCAATTTGTTTACATTCCTTTAAAATTGACCAATTATTATTATAAAATACAATTTTTTTTTTTATTAAATAAAATTACTATTTATATGACTATATGTGGCATTGAAGTAATGATGATCTGACATATAGATTATATAACTCATTCTATATGTAGCAAAGAAACCTAAGATTGACTAATTAAAAGAACTGAAGATACAAATAAATATATTTACAGAATAGTTGTTTGAAAACAGGAGATAAATTAGAATTATAGCACCTGCAGTTTACTGGCAAGTTGGTTTTATTCATGAACATAAAAGTGAATATTTTTTTATGGATTTTATATTTTCATTTTTAAATTTATAAATTTTTACGGGGGTGAGGGTCGCGCAGGAAGTCCAGAAATGATCGTAGAAATCGGCAGGAATGGAGCACTAAATATTGGCGATATTTAATAGTTGAACAATATTGAAGTTGGTGAAGATGTGTGAAATGCATGATAAATTTATTTATGCATTGTTCTTCAATGATTAAACACATATTATTAATCGATAGTTATTTATTTTCATACATTACCTAATAATAAATACAGAAGCTACATTCCGAATCCTTGGACTTTTTAGTATTACCAATATAGTTAAACTATTGCCTAAAATTCCAATACACATAATGAGTAACGTCATGAACGCAGCAGCGTACCTTATGGTTTGGTTCTCGTTTAGCCATCTAAAAAAAAATATAATAATTTTATTCGTCATAATGATAATGAATACCTAGTGAATATTTACATACAATTCTAATCCCATTGGTTGATTTGATGCTGACATTGTAATTAATTATAATCACTTAATAATGTACTCAATGAAAAGATATATGATTTTCATTATTTTGAAACTAAAACAAAAATTAAGTCATATTATTTCTTAAGACAATAGTTAACTTATGTATATATATATTTTGTAGTTTTATCCACTATCCACGATTTATTACTAAGTCACATAAGAAAATATAATTATAATTGTTATTAAAAAAAAAAAAAAACATAATGCATTTTTGGCACAGTTGAAAAAGGCATGTGTTTCTAATGAGAATAGGTTTTTAAGTACTAAAGGGATTTTTATAATTAAAATATGAATCAAAAAATGTATGTAGGTACCTACCTTATAGTCAAGGCATTTAATTAAATCGACTTTTAGTTTTTGATGAAAACATTAAAAATTCGTAAATGTTTAATCATAATCTGAAACGAATAATATGAAATGAATTTCGATTAATGATATATTATGTTGCATATGAGTCAATTCGTCGTATCACATTTGTCATGCGACAATTTATATCGTGATGTCAATTTATCGTGGATAATTTCATCATCAATCTAGCTCATTGTTTATTACAAAAAAATATTGAATAGGTATACATCACTGTAATCATTGTACACGAAAAACGATTCTGAGCCTCGGAGACATAATCTCTATTATTTCTATGGCTTTTTTTTTATAATATACTCATAATACTATTAGTTATTTACTTTCCTTTTAGAAATATATCTTGTTCGACATATTACTGGTAAACTTTTGAACATTATTAGTTATTATAATATTTTATTATAGTCAATGGTACCCTACAATGGTATAAATTTATCCGATATATAGCTTAAAATTGTTTTAAATATTTTGAAAATGTTATTGTGTACACAAAATGTGTATTCAGGTATATTATTATATACTCGATGACAAAAATGTTCAAGTCTCTAAGTTTTATGTTTTTTTAATTACGAAAATATAATTACAATCGTTATTTTATGTTTGAATATACGATTTTATTCAAATTTGAACTCGAAACGCTAAAAAAGTTGTGCTTATGCATATTACATATTTACGATATTTGTAATTTCTATAAAAACAACTACATATTAACTTTTCAAGCTGTTTGACCGAGGTACAACATTTTTATCAACATAAACTGAAAACACATAATAAAGGTTCGCAATTTCAAAATCTATAAGCAGTAAAAAAAATCCAAAATATAGTAAACGATAAAATAAATATGTTGAAAATTTCACGTCCCTATGGTTATTTTTTTCTGGATTATAACAGAATAAAAACAAAATCGATTTTGTCAAAAACTGTGTCTCATAAATATTCCAGTTTTTACACAGTTTTTCCACATTTATAAAGAAAAGTACATGGAATTTCCAACTTCTGACTCTCTAGTATCAACTAGAACAAACTCAAGATTACCATTCTCGTTGAATATTGAAATATTTTCTCTACTCCAAGCAGTTTCGTAAGAAAAACTCCATCGTGAAAAACTACTTTTCTTGCATTAGGTGAAACCATTTTAAAGTCAACCATAAACGTTTTGCAATCACGATAATTTTTAAAATGTTCAATGCATTCAACATGTTTGAATAAGTTTAATTATATATATATATATATAATAACAATTGTTAGTATTTTAATTTTTTATTTGGTATATTAATAATAGTAGAATAAATAATTTTAGTTTAGCAATTTTTTTGTTTAATAAAATAATAAATAAAAATTGTATGAGTCACGAGGAAAGTTATTGTGATGAACTTCCTCATGATAAATTGTCATGCTATAAATTTACAGGACACCTGTTTTTTTTAGTCTAATACAATGCTATCTATTTTATACTTGTAATTTGTACCCATCATTAATTTGCTATAAAATTAAAAACTATTTATTAACATTACTATTTATTTTCTTTTAGTCGAAAGATTAAGTGTATAAATAATGTGAATCAATATTGGCAATATCATAATGGTATTTATTATTTACATAAGGACAACGTACCTATGTTTTAATTGTGAACCCAAACCTATAATAATTTTAGACAAAATAAAACTCTCATAGTAATATTTAATTTATGATAAATATTGTTAACATAATATTAAAAATAGGCGTGGGATACTGATACGTATTGTACTGTGTAACAATCAAACTATTTCGCTATAAACTCATTAAACTCACTATAGAGCAGTGGTATATTATATTATTATTTTAATCGAAGAAGTTTCTTTTCTATTTTAATAGTTATGTGTTCAAATAATTGATAATCACAGTTATTTTTTAAAGACAAATTAATATTATTTTTGATATTACTAATTTATATTAGGATTTTACGCAGGTAATATATAATTTTCATTAAAATAACGAAACACCAATAATTTAAATCATAGTTGTACAATACATAACACTGAAAAAATATTGATTTATATATGAAAATCAAAAGTTGATGGATGTGATTAAAAAAACAAAAATTAATTATCATCATTTTTGTATAGATAAAATCCTTGATTTATCTATAATAAAAAATATCTTGTATAGGCATTTAAAACTAAAAGAGGTATTTTTTAAGTCTACATTTTCAAATTGCATGAGTCTATAAAACGTATTTATTTAGTTATGTTGTATTAATTAATACAATAGTACTTTTGATTATTTTACATGCGAATTGCGATACATAATGTATAATATAATAGGTATAATTTTATAATTATATTTTTTTACCAAGTATAAATTACTTACATGATTTAATATAGTTTGTAAAATATTTCAAATTTTCAATAATTGATACATATTCACATTTTAATAAGAAGTTGACGAAATTTTGATAAACATTTTATAGACATTTAGGTACAAACGTTCACACTGGTGTGTCCACATTGCAGCTATGTGTGAACATGGTCGACACCAGAAATTATCTTTAATAGCCATTTATTTCATCAGTTTTAATCGGCATTTAAACATGCGGGCAATGTTCAATTTTCAATAAGACTATTAGGAGGGGCCTAATAAAAAATAATAATAATAAATACATTTTCTCCACATCGGACAGGTCACAGTTTAGAACGCATCACGGTTTACAGGGGAAGACATACCAATAAATATTATGTTTCATATTACATTTTTAGTAATTATTATCGCATGCCAAAACACTTTATTTAATGAAGTGATTTTAGAATTTTTCCTCAATTTATCAACATATTAAAGAATATGCAATTTATTTAAAAGTAATAAAAGTTGGTCAATAATTTAAAATTGAATTTTGATAAATTATTTTACAATACTATCAATATTAAACATATTTAGTACCTATTTATTACGAATAAGTGTACATACATATAAATTTATTTTTCTGGTTAGTAGCATTTGAGAAATTAAAATATTCATAATATATATGCACTATATTTATATTATCATACTATATAATACACTGTATAATATATTATTTTATATTAGTTTATAATTATTATTAAAACGATTATTGCAACATTCGTGAACATTTTAAACTTTAAGCTGTAGAGTTATTGTTAATATAATTTTTAAAACTACTGTTTTTTTTTCAGTCAATTATAAAGGTTCTATATATCCACAAATAAAGTAGGTTATGAAATAGGTTAGGGTATCTCGTTAATTTGTTGATGGGTTCACTTATTTTGAACAGTGAGGAGTGGCAGAGGTGACAAACTCAATGTGGGAAAAATATTATGTAAAGGGATACATGCACACGCACACATATATACAATATATGATTGCTTCTATTTATGGCGGATGATATATATAGGACATAATTGTTTTAATATTGTCAGGAAACAGTCTTAATTTGATTAAAGTAGGTATTTGATCAAATATAATAGCAATGATTACTAATTAATGAAGCTCGTATTATATAATATTGTTTGCGTATTTTTTATATAATAATATTAAATTTTTGGTTTTTCGTAACAAAGAATACATGGGGTAAACCAATTTAAATAATGTAATTTCATTAACATACATAATATTCATTCAAAAAATTATGTTTCGTATTCAACAAAGAACAACAAAATATGTTAATGTAATAAATAGGAATACAGTTTAAAACTTAAATTATAATTAGTTTTAAAAATTATAATAAATAATATTATAAGTATGTTTGAAAAAAGTATTTTAGTTTTAATTGTTATCAGAATATAGGTAGGCGTTTATGTCCCCAAAACATTCATGTTGCGATGTGACATACGTATGGTATGATTACTTTTATTTAAATTGTATTCTGTATTGATTATATCTACTTAAGTTTTTAATGGAAATAAGTTTAAGAACTTTTCGTTTGCATAACAATATATATATATATATATAGCACACCATGTATAACGTTGTACTTAAAAATAAAAAAATAGTAATAAATGGTAAATCCATAGGTATAAAGTAGGTACAATAATTCCACAAATTTATATAAAATTTTTTCTATAGGAAAACCAAAGATAATCAGTTGATAGTTATTAATAATAGAATTTATCAACTAAGCAAGATAATTGTATTCAGTTTTGAAGCCATTACTTTTTGTATACAATCTTTTAATAACCATATTATTTTTTCTAAAGTTATGGTTGAACGCAATTAAATAATTTCATACATATTTGGATTAAGATATTTAAAATTAAAGTAAGTATTATATACCTACATAGATACAGAAATTCGATTTTTAAATCATTATGATTTTGTTTGAAAATTGTCTGAATATTCCAAAGCTCAAAGTCTTTGGACAAAGACATGTTTAACTGTAAGGCTCTTACAAATATGTTTGGTGTCATATGTTTTTTTTTGGTATTCTATCTATCATCCCCTTATGAAGCAATAAAAAATCTTTGATTTTCAAATTTTAGAGTGGTTTTAGAGAAAAACAAAAAAAAAACGGGAATTTTTACGCAAAATCAGTTTTTAAAAAAATAGATTTTGTTCTATTGTTTTTATTCAAAAATGAATAATTGTAGAGGCTTTTATTGTTCATCAAATATTTTTATTGGTATTTTCTAGACATAACTTAAATTAAAAAATATTTTTTATCTTTTTGTGCTATTTATAGACATTTCCAATTTTCATCTTTTTGGTTTTATTCGATTTATGTAAGGTAATATTTTTGTTTTTAGTAAAAAAGTTTGAAAATGTAAAAAAAGGTTCATCATGAGTTGCACATATTCCAATAAATAAATATCAAAAATACATTTCTTAATTTTTTTTAAAGTGTATAAATTTAAACTTTAACAAAATTCATAAAATCATCAAAATGTATTTTGCAGTTAACAGTTAATAAAATTGTTCATTTTAAAGCTAAGACTTCAACATTTAATACAAGATTTCCATAAGTAAATCTTACAGAACACATAAAATCTTAAAAATACAAATTCACATTTTTTTTGCAAACATTTTACTCTAAATTTTTGATGAAATCGGACATTTAAAATAATAATTAAAAAAAAAAAGTTTTGGTTTTTGTTGTAATTACAACATATAATGATTTGTAGGGACTTGTTTATTATTACCTATTTGTAAGACTTTTTGTGTTACACAATGAAATTTTCATAATATTTAGATGCACTTTAAACTATTTTTACCAAGAGCCCATTTACCCATTTACGCCGTTCTACAGTACTTTAGTAGGTATTGACTTAATTAATAAAATATATTATTAATAATAATATAACAATTACTAATATAGTAATAATAACATATAATAAAATATCCTTAGAAATGTGAACTCATTTCCTCTAAGAATCGATTTTCGTATGTAATGATTTATCATCGACTTCAAATTCAATACATTAATTAAAATTACTTACTTAACAATAAGGCACACTCAATACCTACTCTATAGCAGAGTGACTTTTCTGTTTTTTTTTTTTTTTAAATTATTATTTTACCTATGACCCATAATTTGGAAAAACAAATAATCTATTTAAACTAGTCAATTCGTAAAGTATTGTCATTGCGAGTGGTTGAATTTTTTCATGTATATCAAATCTTATCTCATTATAGCTGCACATGATGTGCTTTGTGTAAATAATTAATTTACAGATCGTACATAAAGTAAAGGTAAAGCCATTTTTTTTTATTTGAACACAATGGGTAATATTATAATAATAATTTATTGTTTTTGAATAAAAATTATAACACTGACCTCAGGGTGGCTTTTTCGCTGTCGTATTGTATCGATTTTAGTCTAATTAACTTATTTTCACACGGTTTATCCATTACAGGACCATAATATTGAATGGTTCGTGTGTCCTTACAGCATAAAAACTAAGCTATCACTGACTCAGTTAAGTTTAATAGGTAATAAACTGCGGTGATCCAATATTATACAGTTGCATGAGAAATACAACAGGGATTTCCCCTACCAATGGTACCATTCATATTACGTGTCGTCAATGGGCCACAATTTGTACGATACATAATATATATATTTTTTATTTTAATTGATCCGCGAAATCTATAATGGCCATCGGACGTGACGATAAATATTAAATATTTTTTAAAACTGCGTTATATATAAGCAAAAAAAAAAAAAAAAAAATACTTAGTTCAGTAATATATTATTATGCACAATATATTTTTCAAAAATAAACAATCGTTCATAGGGTTTTTTATACTTATGGATTTTTTTGGGCGGCTAATGGGAGGCTACGAGAGAAAAACAATAAGTGTTCATATGCCAATATTCGATTTAATATTGTATTAAGTACGCGTCATTTAATAATAACCAATGGTTTTACTAAAAATATTTTTTCTCTTATAATTGGCAAACACCGATTGAGTATAACATTTCGCAGTAGTAATTATACTTACGATATAATATATTATGGTTCGTTAATATTTATCATGCTCTATAATGATTTATAATGCATATTGCATTTATTAGTTTTTTTTTTTTATTTTGTAAGCAAGTCGAATAATATTGAGTTATTTTCCTGAGTAGATTTCCTGAGGCTGTTGTAGTTTTAATTTTTTAGATTTTAGATTCTGAATGGATCAATAAATGCGTTGATTTTATAATGATGTGTGCTTTTTTATTTTGTTTTTATTTCCGTGTAAAGGTTTTATAGTAGAAAAAATGATTTGTTCTTCGACTTCAAAGGTGGTTATCGGTTACACATTAGATCTAGTCGATGATTTTTAAACTCAAATAAAGAAATTCAAAAATTTGATACAAGATTTTTTGTGAGCTTATTTACCGGAAATTGAAAACAAAAGTTTACTGTGGAGTTACATTTTTTGGGCGATGGACATTTTTACGGCATTGGATACTTATAAAGTAACGATTTATCTTTAATAAATTTTGGTATTTAGTTATAGTTCAAAAAATATTGGTCGCAAAAATATTTCACTATTACTTTATTTCTCAATTTCTATACAAAATAAAATTTTTAAAATATTTAGACTAATTTTAAGCAATTTAAAATAGACTAATTTTTTTTTTGTAATTATTTAAAGTTCAAATTTCGATAAAATTAATTAAAATATCTCACATTTGAAAATTATTTTGTAGCTATAAATTTATAAAAAATTTAATTTTTGATTTATTTATAGCTAAGAATTGAAATTTAAAACAAGGTTTCTCATAAGTGGTTCATACTATAATCAAAAAAATCTAAGAAATATATAAATATAGTTTTTTTTATAGATATTTTTAGTTCAAATTTAGATACAATTAGGTAGGTATTTAAACGAAGAATAACAATTTTAGTTATTTTATTGTAATTTAAAAATATTTTCGTGGGTACTTGAAACTTTTAAAATATATCATTATATTTTATACACACCATGACATTTTTAAATTAATATTCCCGTAGAAAAATTAATTCAATCTATTGTGTTACTATAATGTTTAATAGTAAAATAAATTATTTTAATAGCAATAAAATCTTAAAATATAATTAGTAACATAGACTGACTGTCTTTGCTCTAAATCATTCATTGTATACAATCATTTTTTATCATTGAATTCAAATTTAACATATCCATTACAGTGGACCAAATGGTAACTGTACATCAGAGTGGAACCAACTAGCCCATCTTTTTTAAAATTGTTTTAGCAAGTGATTCAATAATAATTGTAAATTTATTGAATTTTATGATCATAAATATTATGTAAATAGTACTTTGGGTTATTCAAAGGTTAAATTCCTATGTCTATATCCCGACTCGTATCAATCATTTTACCTACCTATAACCGTAATAAGACATTTCTTCCATATTTCATTTAACTGTAGTTTATTAACATTTTTACAAGCTCGGTGTCGTGTATGCTTAAATTAGTATATAGGTACTCCATTTACACATTACTACTTGTTAACAATTGTGACTTTTTTTAGAATTAGAATATTATAAAAATGCAATTAAGTAACTAGTAAGGAACAAACATGATATTTTATCTATTATTTTGTGTTTGGCCATTTCTTTTCTTAATAACTAGTACCTACACTTATAAAAGAAGTAAAAATAACAAATTGATTAATATTTTCTCTGTCACTTTCAGCACATTTAACGTTTAGTTGTCTTCTATGAAGTAGCTATAGTTAAACTAATTTTACTACAATTTAGGTATAATTTGTTAATTAATCAAATTAACAAAATAGTATATTATTTTTTAATATTATTAATAATAATAATAATAAAATTATTATTATTATAAATCATAGATAGATATAATAGTCATATATATAATTTTTTTTTAATGCTAAATGCAGTTATTTAAAAGTCACTAGATTATTCCTAACTAATAGTATAAGTTTATAGTTGTTAGTTTAAAGTCAATAGTAGGTATTATGTTTTCGACAAGTCGATTCTAATTGTTTTCACCATTAACTATTATATAAGTGTGTTTATGTCTGCTGATCGTTTTCAAAAACAAAACTTAACCTGAACATAATTATTTAGTGATTGTGAGGCTAGGTTAATTACACGGAACCTCCTAATATAATTAATTACGCACTGTCGACTTAGAAAACGATTTTCTCACATATGTCACATACATAAACTTTGTTATAGCTTATATAATTCATCTATAACTGAGTGACTAAAAAGTTTGTTGAGCAATGGAATTTATTTATCAAGTATATATTGATGAATATATTTAAGAATAGAGGAACAGAAAGTTCAGTATGATAATTATAGTAATAAAAATTTTATATCTTATATATAAAATTTTCCAGTCACAGTGTTTGTTATTGAACTCCTCTGAAACGGCTTGACTGATTTTCATGAAATGTTTTCTGTATATTTAATAGGTTTAAAAATAGGTCATAGTCAAAACGATTTTTCAAAATTTGCATTTTAGAGAGGTGCTCACACATAGATTTTGAAATTCACAATGGAAATCGAAAATTATTTTTGTTTATTAATGAATACCATTGGTTACAATTTACAGATTATAATAGTAATAGTAGAAATAATTTATAAAAATTATACATACACACACACACATATATATATATATGAAAGTAAAATAAAATTGAAATCATTGTAACGGGTTGGCTTTGAAACTACTTATTCAATCATCGTGCAGTTTTTTTTTTTTAATTAAAGAGGACATCACAGAGCAGGTTTTAGGTCCGATAAAATGAATAAATAATTAGTTATTATTAATTAAAATAAACGTATA
This sequence comes from Pentalonia nigronervosa, assembly GCA_014851325.1. Lineage (NCBI taxonomy): Eukaryota > Metazoa > Arthropoda > Insecta > Hemiptera > Aphididae > Pentalonia > Pentalonia nigronervosa. The sequence goes on along the minus strand of JACXSJ010000448.1, from coordinate 16,708 downwards.
AATTGTATACCTAATACATATTGAGTGGCAGGGCAAGCCACTCTTTTCCACTTTGCATCACATTTATGCGAACTTTTTGTAATCATGATAATCTTTTTTCATATATCAAATTTAAGTGAATTATGAAATAAACATAAAGAAAATATGGAATCTGATATATTGTAACAACACAGGCATAATTTGAAAAACGGGATTAGAAATCACGTCACAAATCTTGAATAAGGTATTAATATTAGTTGAAGTAAAGTTAATTTATTTTTAATAGCTGATAAATTTTGTAAAATGTAAATATTCTGTTTTATATCATATTTGCTATGTTGTATTTTTATCACTTTTTTACTTAAGTCTTTAATTTTGCCTTAAATCTGTATATTATTTCTTAAGTACTTTTCACCTCCATTACAAGTATTGCTTAAAAGAGTCGAGTAAATACATGTTTAAAAAATTAACCAATAATATCATTCAACATTGTTTTTGTTTATTTGTAAATAAATTATTATTATTATTATTATTATCAATTCATAACTTATAACGCAGATTAATAGTTGTGATTGAAAAGTATAATCTAGACGTCACAATTTTTAATACATATTTTAAAGGTTCAAAGTTTCCCTTGTAATTTTAAATATGAGTTCCTAAGAGATGCATATCGCCTGCAGTGATACAGTTGTCTGTGGTCTGTCAGACGAACGAATTTTTTTGTCATCCATCGTTGCAATAACATAATTGTATTCACTAAAGTCATAATAATTTTTGACGTAAATATTAAATCTTTCCAAACAATTATAAATGACATTTTGAAATGTAAAATCCACCAAAAAATCTTGAAATAAAAATGATACGTTTTCCTCGTACTTATAAATAATTTATTAAAATATACATAGGTAGCACAGATTTTAAAATTCTTTAAATAAGGAAAAATATAAATATATCCTGAACGACTATAACTCTATATCATAAAAAATCAGCATTTGTTACTAATATTTTATTATGAATAATAATGACTATGATGTACATAGTATTATGATGTATTATTATTATTCAATTTTAATAAGAATCTAATGTTACATACAAGAATTTAATTATTTTGGGAAAGGCTTGTAGTTAAAAAAAAATTAAATTTAACTTGATGGATATTAATGTTATTATATTAGATAGTTTCTTCTAAACTCAGTGACCGCAAAGAATCCTTAATACTCCAAACTTTCTTTATATACAAATTAAAAGTTTCTAATATTAATAAACATTGTCCTTGACATCATTAATATTATTTATATAACTTCAGATTTTAAATTTTAATATTTTGAAATTAACAACTCAACAACATAATTTAGTTTAGTTATAATTGTTTGAAACTAATTTCTTTTTTAAATAATATTTGTATATGTCGTCGACTTAAAAAAACAAATAATGCGTATAGTGTTCGTTTTGAGTGTAGGCACCTCGTCATTGAGTATAGGTCAATAGTATCACACAATATAATATAATATAATAGTATTTACAAAAATTTGTTCTGAGTGGAGATAGTAGTTAATCTCTATTTATCAGGATATATTTAATTTGTTTATATTAGGTATCTACTAATAGTAGTTCATTATCCTATTAGATTTTGTGAATTCTGAGCGGAGAGATAAATGTATTGATTTTACAATGATTTGTGTGTGTTTTTTTTTTGTATCTGGAATCTGTATTCTCAAAAAATAATCGAAAAATGCTTTGATTTTCAACTTTTAGGGTCGTTTTTGTTATAGATAATTAGATTTAGTATGTACTTTTGAATGATAAAAATTCAACATTTCTAGTTTTATTTCGAAAAGTGTTAAGAAATACAAAATTTTTCGTTTCAATATTCGATGTATAGGTCTAAGAGCCAAGAAGTTAGTGGAAAAATCGAAATTTAAGTAACTCAGCTACGTGAAGTTAACGGAGGAAGAACTCCATGTAACTTTTCACTGGGCTTGGCATAATTTTGAAAATGGTACCGTTAAATAGCATAAATTCAGCTCTAGCATAATGGTGCTTTAGCGGAAATTATTGTTCAATTTTTTCATGCACCTCCAATTTGAACTTTAAATGCCTATAAACAAAAATTGTGCTTATGTATTTTCGATACAATTAAATTGCTAGAAAAACGACTTATTAGAAAATTTGGTTTATATTGAAAGACTCTTTTTTAAAAAAATATATCAACATGCTTTATACAAATTAAAAAACTAAAAAAATCAAAAATTCAAAATGTTTATAAATAGCTTAAAGCTTTCCTAAATATTTTGAAAACGTTATTGTTTATAGGAAATGATAATAGTGAAATTTGTAAAGTTTCTATGGAATATTACATTCTTTTTCCACGGAACTAAATACTACTAAATGTTTTTCTTTTTTTCCTACTTATTAGATGTCCAATTACTTGAGTATAATCTTTAAGCCATAACTATTTTAAATTAGAGTTTCATCTAATATTTCGACACAACTAAAATGTTTGAATTAATTACAAACTAAATGATAAAACATCAAATCGTATTCTTTAAAAAAATGTCCTTTGTCTTAATTGAATATTTTTTCTACTAATATTACTTCAGCGATCATTCGTATTATTATCAATAATTAGTGTTGCAAGGCCGAGGAACGATTTATCATTATTATAGTGTTAAACATTTAATAACTTTGCTCGATTATAAAATTAAGGTTTCGATTTCAGATTTAAGCAAAATATCATTTATAACGTCACTAAATGTTGATTAACGTCGACGGTATCGTTAGAGACAATTTTGTTTGATATTATATAGGTAATAAATAAGATATCGATATATAAATCACTGGCGTCCGACTTTTTTCGTTTTCTCATACTATCGTTTTCGACAGATCTCATTCACATGTTTTTTACTCGAGCAGCACTGAATAGTATGTGCTCGTAGGGGTGCGCAAACGCCGCACATTTTCCGGTAGGGGGTCTTTGCCCTCTGTTACAGAAAACGTCGAGCAATCCCTGCGACCACATGGTAGTCACGCCGCAGCCGTCGAGGTTCAAACGCCATTCTCCGACGCACGAGGCTTTATCTTGAAATCTTGTACATCGACCGCGATGTTTTTCCTCGGTACTCCTCTGTTTAATTATCACGACGTTTGTTGTTTTATTATTGCCATCGGATATTTCACAGAAAGTCGTATGTCGTTTTGTATTTCATCGAAATTTACACAATCTAAAATATAATTTTCATAAGTGCAATACGATTTAATGAGTCCTCCTCTTATGAGTCTCGCGATGTAAGTCAATAGCTTCATTATGCATGTTGTTATAAGAACTATTAGTTGAACAAAATGTTGTTTATTTATTTATTTTAGTTGTAATTCAAAATCCTGATTTGTCGTTTATTTATTAAATTTATATTTATTGATTTAAACAATATGACGATACCAAAGTTGTAAAATTAAATATTACTTAGGTAATAAGTAAATTGTGTCATAATTTTTAATACCTACTATCTAAAATATATTTACTAAATTATTAAAAATAAACTAAGGCTAATTATTTTAATACGTACACTATATATATTACTTTATTTAAATTATACATACAAAAATATTGTGTAATGTCATACGAGATGTATTATAAAATATGTTGTGTAATATTTAGAAGATATAGGTATTATTTTACTTGGGTTTTAAATTGTTCTACCTCAGAAAAATATTGAATAGAATAAAATCTTATTTCATCATATTAAATTTCACATTCGTACACAAAATATATTATTTTTTAAATTGATATAAACCGAAAATAATAAATTAAAACCAAAATGTTCAATATTGAATTATTTCAAATAATTAAATTAATTTTTTTGTTATGTTTAATACTATTTATATTTATATTCATTTAAAAAAATTCGGTAATATTTTAAAATTTTAAAATCGATATTCTATAAACTATAGTATACAAATTAAATACTACATAACATAAAACCTCTACAGAATGTAAAAATAAATATTTATGCTATATATTATAAATGATAACATAATATAGAACAAAAATATGTAAATTATATAAATTATGAATTTTTATTTTATTTGAACTAAAACTTACTGAAGATAAAATCTATATCTATTTATTTTCATTTTTCATTTTTCAGTGTTTTATATTTTATTCGTACAATTAGTAGATTTATTATTAGACTAATTGTGTTTATTTTTTGATTTTATTGTATATAAGAGGAAGTTAAACTTCACATTTCTTAATTATTTGTCAATACACATGATATTAGAAATTAATTTATCTATATTAGTTATTGAATTATGAATTATATTTTCCACTGATAGGATATTGTTTTAGAATAATGCATTAAAATATATTTAAAATTTTTAATTATGGTATTCGTACAGCAGCAGGTGATTTACCTTTTAATTGTAAATATAGCACGAAATAAGAAATATCTATCTAAAATATTAAATGTAGTTCTAATTTGTGGTTATTAAAATTATTTGAATACTTCGAAACGGTTGCTTGCACATTAATTTTTTAGTTAAGCAGAGTCGATAAAGTATGTTTTTACTTGTATATTATTAGCTACCTTAATAATATATAACTTTTTTTTTGTTAAATACAAAGTTTACGCTGAATACCAATATTTCTATAATTTTTTATGATCATCATGCATATACGTAGAATTACAAAATTAATGTAATCTATGAAATTTAAGTTTAAGTTAGTTATACCGGTCAATGACATGAAATAGAGTATTTTTTAATGAATTTTTATTGGATATTTGAATGTACAGTATTGGAGTCATTCTATATTTTTCAAGGAGCACGGAAGTAATTTTGTTTTAAGTTTTCAATGATTTATCTTTTTTATAAGAATAAAATATTATACATCTGTGTAGGTATACTATTTGGGATAGAAAAAGTGCTCTGAAAGTTTTATATTATGTCATCTCTGACGCTTTGTGTATCTAAAGTTGGACACAGATAATAGTTTCAACAAGTCATTTTTGTAATTTTTCTGTAGCGCTATTGGAAAATTCGAAAAAACATGAAAGGTACAATAATGATATTTTTAAATTTAACAAAACCGATTTAATTTTTTATTTACTTTCAATAATTAAGTATCTCATAGGTTATTGAATGTAGGTTAATTTTGATTAATTATATATTATGGTAAAGTTTCTAAACAAATGTTAACTATTCTAAATATTATATAGTTAAAATTTTGTTGATTAATCTGGTTTTGATTTTGAGTGATTAGTAATTTAAATTTCAGAGACTTGATAATTCAATACGAAGTTACAAATAATAATATACTATACTTCTTACTAAAGTGTAAACTAATTGTATTATATGCGTTTAACTACAAGAAACTAAATGATACATTTTGGTTTCAATTAATTTTATTCACTGTATAAAATTATACATCTAACATATTATTATGTTGAACATTTATATACATTTAAATTGATTAAATGTGCATGAAAAAAAACTTAATAATATTGCCAATAATACTTTTACTAAAAAGCATGTAAAATTAAATTAAATTGTTATTTTTTTATAACATGTAGCAAAAATAACTAAGAGCCTTTTAATAAATGTTAAGAGTATATAAGTTTAGGTATAATAATAATATAATACCTCCGAGGTTGTAGTATACTAGTGAACACTCAAGAATTTTCTTATTTATTGTGACACAATTTTTAAAAAAACATCTATAATATACAATTGTGTAGATTCATTATTATAAAATATATAATAATATTATTTACTGAATACGATGACAATTTGCTGTATGTAATTGGTGCGTTGAACCATTCGTAGTCAACTATTTACAAGCAGACATAATAATTAGTGGACGTAAAATATTTATATAAATATCTTTAAATTTACAATAATATATTAAGCATTTAATAATATCATTGTTCATACACTAATGCAATTTAAAATGTATATTTAAAATCAACGTTATCATTTTCAAAAAATCATAAATATTTACATAACTTTTTGGAGTTGACATATATTTTTATCTCCGTATATATGGAAAACCCATTTAAAGCGTACAACTAATTCAAAGTTGAAAAATGATGTTCAAGGGTAATTTAGTACGGTTTGAGACTTTTGTAAAGGTGTTTATTATTAATTAACCATAAGAGCTCTTTCACACGAGACACTTCGTGGTTGGCCACAAACACAGTGTCCGGTTACCAAAGCGTAAGAGGTACTTCGAGACGCCGTTGCCGGAGAGACACGTATTCCTTATGTGTGTCTAGGCCACGTTGTGTCTCGTTTGAAAGAGCTCTAATTCTAAATCGGTTCGTTTTTAATGTAAAATAAATAAATATTATTCTCGAGCACAGAGTATTTTCAACATTGGACATTGATTGTAAAATAAAACTCCCAGCAATCGTCAAATAAATAAATAAATATATATATATATATATATTTACATAATATGTTGCAATCGTTATTATATTACGTAATTTACATTTGCCATCTTTTTTTATTTTAACATTTTACCGAATTGATCGTTCAAACGCAGTGCTATAGTACAAATAAAGATGTTTTCTATCAAAACAAATCCACATCCATTATTATAGTACCAATATGACACCACTGGATATTGGTATACCACAGTAGTTTGTTAAACATAATAATCAATGTACCCACGCAAGTTTTTATTATATTTATGTTTCATGTTTTGTTTTTTCGATATAATAATATTATCTCCTACTTTATTTTAGCCGTTTATTATTATACCTACGCTAAATATTTTTGATATCAAATGCGTGTAATTTCATTTTTCTCATAAATGTATGTTTTTGTTTGGGTTACATTTTTACATCTTTCCACTAAAAAAAAATAATTTATCCGATTTGGATGCAAATCTATTAAAGTTTGTTTTTGTATAGATAGTTTTTAATGTTATGTATAATAAGTATTATAGCTATCTATTGTAAAATGTAAATTATTCAGAGTGTAGTGATCAAAATTAATTATATAATGTAAATGGGATACACAGTTGATGATTATGAAAAAAGTAAATTTTCAGATAGTTTACATTTTCATAGAACTTTATTGGTTTAAATCATTAAAACTTTATTTGATCATAAAATAAGCGACAATATACATAACATTGGCTATGCATATATGTTATTTACTATCAATAGTAGATAATATGAATAATTATGGTTAAATTAATAACTTTGACCAAGTGTATATTAGGTGTATAATTTATATTGTATGTGTACTCATCTGATGATACTTGCATTATTTGATGTTTTAAACAAAGTTGATTGTATTAAAGCGATGAACATTTTAATCATAATTAAAATACATCAGTAATTTTGTTTACGTGTAGATAAATATTTCATTTTCACACTATGTTTCGGACAAAAAATTGAAATTGAAATTTTCATTTGATTTAGTAAATCTATTATCTATCTATCTATATATATATATAATACCTAATCAACATTTCCTTGATAATATAATGAATGATAAATATAAAACATATTGCGTAATAACTTTCATTGGATTAATATTTTTTTCCAAACATTTTAGATTCTTAGCTTAGTGCTTGGTTATTTTGAATGTGTAATTACGTATTGTAACTTTTTATTTTTGAAACCACTGATTTAGGTAGAGTAATAGTTATTCGAAAAGTTTTTAATCTTTTGTATTAATTGCGATTTGAGCATAAGTTTTTAGGATTTCAAAATTTTCATTAGTTCGATTAACTGTCATCAGAACCTCAAATATTTGAGCTGAAGAACTATTTTTTATGTGGAAATTTTCAAAATTATAGAATTACTCTGGCTTTTTTGGATTTTCTCCTAATGTATAGGACATTTTTTTTTCATAACATAACGTTTTGTTTGTGGTTTTTTTACAGGTATTATCATGAAACATTATCGATTGCCAAGCGTTATGTCTTAATGACTTCAAAGTAAATCCGCAATGATCAGAGACTGGGCTATGCATTGGTTTTACACAAACAATGGTCTGACAGACAAAAACCGAAGTGTGTTGAATGTTTATCATCAGGAGAATGTGTCGGAAGTTGCTAACAAACACGACTGGCAAAATGAACTGGAAACTGAGCTATTTCAAGGGTATTCGCCTGCCCTGTTAACGTTCGCTAGTATATGCTGTGTAATTTACATGATGGTTGGCGTGCCTGGAAATCTTATCACCATCATTGCCTTGTTTAGATGCAAAAGGGTAAGTGCATTTTGAGTACAGTCGAATGCATACAATTTATTACCTACTTTCAAGTTAATTAGAATTTTTAACCTTTTTTTAAAATATATTCGTATATTTCAATCAGGTAATGTTTTGGTAATTTTCACTAGGTTTATTTACTAAAGTAAAGAACATATTATAATAATTTATTTTGGATCAAAGGTTTTTTTCATGCAGTATAAATATTAACATTGCACCATTATGTAGTATGTAAATATATGTACATACTAGGAATAGGAATGATCCATTAAAAACAAAACACTAATTAAATATTTCAGAAAATATTTTTTTTTACATAATTTTAAGTCTTATGAAACAATTTTTTTTAAAAATCATTTTCTATTTTTTATCGTTATTTAAATTTTTTTCTCTTTTTAATGACAATACACATTTTTAATTTCACATTGTTTTGATTTATAAAAATCAAATTTTGGACAAGTAGTTTATTAGTTAGAATTATTTAAAGTTTATATAAGCGGTGTATTGGATCAATATTTTGCGAGTATCCCTATTTCAATCTATTCTGCTTATCTATAGTTGAAATACTTTTAATTCGTAAATTAGTCAGTGGCGCCTACGTAGGGTACTAAGTAGTGCAGTTGAGTTGGTTTTCCATGGCACCTGGGGCTTGTTTGAACTTCAAACCTCTAACAACTAAAAAACTATGCCTATGGATTCCCAATATTTTTAAATTTATGTAAGAGAAACACGAGAATTGAAGAGCGTCGTATTAATTTTTTTTAGCTTTAATGTCGAAAATTTAAAATATTATGATACATCATGGCTGGCAGCGTCAAGCATCTATGATTAATTTTGGGGTGGAGCCTCTAAAATTATAGCTGCACTGGTTCATAGAAAACCTTTAGGCACCACTGAAACTACTCGTCTAAAATTCGATTTTTATATATCCAAGTACTCCAAAAAATATTCTGTTTTAAAATAATAAATTAAAAATGCATTTTATCATTAAAAAGGTAAAAAAAAAAATCATAACTATAAAAAAAAAGTAAATTTTTTAGAAAAATTTTGTTTTTATCGTTTTAAAATTATGCAAAAAATATTTTCAAAAACTTTAATAGTTATTTGAAATAACGAGTGTCATGCGTTCAATGGATAATCCAGTAAATTAATATATATTATGAATTAATCGTTACTATACATAATTATAGGTTTATTATATAATATACTTTATAATAGATTAAAAATTTAATGAAATAATTACATTCATTTATATTTAAAAAAATATTTCTAATATGAATCTTTATTTTTTTCTTTACGTTCTAAAAATTATTTAAATTTAGGTTGTTAATAATCCATTGCACAATATTGCATAATGGATTTTTGTATTGGTTACATTTATAGATTTATTAGAGGATAGTTATTTTAAATATGTCAACGCTATATTGGATATAACAGTCTTGGATTGATTTATTGATACAAATTGTTCATATTATATTGCAGTGTAATTTTATTATATTTATACGATTAAAATAAAAGTACGATTTAAAATTGTATTAGAAAATAAATCATACCAAATACATTTAAATAAAGTATAATTTATCAGTAACACAAATAAGGAAATGCAATTTTTATCGTCTCTATAAACCTTTTTAAAACAGTAATAAAACTTAAACACTTTATACAAATAGTCGGGAATGAATTACATTCCTAATAAATCACATAGAGTAAACGAATAAAAATATTTAATGTTTGTCATTTGAAAATAACTCCAATAGTTATAAATGTTATACATTTCAACATGCCTAAGTCTAAATGGTTTATTTTTTTTTTTTAATGTGGGAATGGTTTTTTTGAACTGAAATTATTGGCAAAGAAATTCGTTGAATTTATATTAACGTGCAATGCTATAAGCTGCAGTGTCCCAATTAAAAAAAAAAAACATAATATGAATCCTAACAGTTTGGACGATTGCAGCTAGCAGCTACTGTGATATAGTATATATAATACATATTAATTTCACTATTATTATTTTGGACTTCGTTATGCGTCCCGCGTAGATCACGGGTAACCAATGACTTCAATAATAGATACGCACATAAATGATGAACGGATAGGGTAGTTGTCAAACACTTTAGAAGTCACGTCTCCAAGAAGTAGAACGTCTTCGGTCGTGGTACGATTTGAAAGTCAGTTTGAGTCGCGGTCGCGAGTCGTCGTCGGTTCCGTTCTAGACCGGAAGTTGATGGTGCCGTCATACAACCGTCCTAGAACGTATACACGGTTTTGCTATTAAATGCACTGTGCATAAGATTTCCCTGCAGTAGGACGGATGGTCGGCCGAGGTGACCGTAGAAGTTGGGCCGGATGGTTGCCTCTAAAATCTGTAGACGAAAACGTAATTTTATTTCTATCGAAAGTGGGCGATTTCGGTTTGTCGGTTGTAAACTATATTACTACAGCTCAACGGATATTGTTCATGTGTTTAGTATATGTATTTCTTTGTGGGGTTTCAAGTACCTATTAAATGTACAGAGTGATTCAAAATGTATGTTACGTCCAATTTATTGATTCAAAATAAGAAAAATGTATGGTACAAAAATTTTTTGATTTAAAAACATCTAAAACGATTTGTACATTTTATAATTTTTTACAATATTTTAAAGGTGATTTGGGCGGTCAACTTTAGAAATTCATAAAAACTTTATATATATATATCGAACATAGAGTCTTGCATTAATCAATGTTATTCAAGCACCAAAATTTATTAGGAAAATGTTTTCATATTATGTTTGCAAAAAAAGTATATTGGTTCCAATTTGAGTTTCAAGTGACCCTTTAAAATCCACCTAATATAATATTGTAAAAAATTATAAAATGTACAAATAATTTTAAATGTTTCTAAATCAAAAAACTTTCGTATTATACATTTTTCTGTATTTTAAATATTTATGTGATAAAATAGTTGTACTTAACATTCATTTTGAATCATCCTGTATACTCACATCAGTTAGATTTGGATAATTTTTTTAAATATCTAATAACAAACAAATGTCGAGTTTTCGTAGTTATTGTGTGAAATTGGAATTGACATATTTTTAACCATGCTTATTATGCTATAATAGTAATTTTATAAACTATAAATATATATTTTTTTCCATAAAACTGTAATATTAATATAATAATTGTATCTACTGTACATTAATCAAAAGTAATTTACTTAATTTATCATATTTTAGTAGAGGTAAATTGAATTAATATTTTTATGTACTCCTTTTTTGAGTAAGTGAATCTACACTTTTTTCCCCAATAACCGTTTTAAACGACTACCGGATATTTTACTATCATTTACTTTAATTCGCCTTTGAATGAATTTTTTTATATTAACCCGATTTCAATATATAATTTAATTTAATTTAATTTTATGTGAAGTTACTTAATTCTGAGTGATTCAAGCAGGTACTGAATATAAAAATAAGAGTATATTAACTGTAAAAAGTTAACAATAAAAAGAAAAGATGAACCATGAATTAAGTTTAGTCAAAATATGTCATTGTGAATGACAAATATATAAAGTTTTACATATAAGAACACTTTGGAATCACTTGATAATCAAATTAAGTTGTACTATATTTAAAGTACTCTTCACTTTCTTGTGTACTATAGTGTAGATTGGATTACATTTTCTATCGAACCACAACTTACAGTAAAAACTCATAAAAGTGTCTACAGAAAATAACGTGTAGTACAAAAGCAAATTTAATTACCGGATGTACACAATCGACAGATAATGTTGATTTGTGAACACCGTTGCTTTGAGTAATGATATTATTATCAAATTTGCGCCAAACAAAATATTAAAGATGCAAAAGCATTTAAAACTATACATTAAAATGTAAATATATAATATAATATCAAATTTAACTCATCGTAAAATATAACGTAAATAATTATAATTCAGTGACTACGAATACGATTTTAAACCATAGTATTGTTTTGTCGGATAAAGTAGTAAATTCATATTTTCATGCGATCGAATGTTAACAATATTGGAGATTCTCAAATAAATTATATGAATAGTTAACTTTCAACACTTTTTTTTAACATCCACAAATAAGTTTTTTTAGTTAATATATTGTATAATTTACAAATACGTAGTACATGAGTACCAGATAGAAAACAATACACTTAAAAATGTCTATGCACATAAATGTTTAACAAAATATTAATTAAAAATATATGACAGAACACAGAAATATACATTAAAGTTTCCATTCTTGGGAGATGTGAGATGTTTTAACCAAATTGAATACTAAAGTTAAAATATAATATAATATAATAGAGTCCCGACACGAAAGAAAATCTCCAAGTGACAAGTATACATTGCTAAACTATATGTTTAACAAAAGTTAAACATTAAAACTTGTACAACTCATTAAAAATGGAATACACATGCATTCTACTATTTATACTAAAATCAAATTAATTTGATTACATTGAATAATTTTTGTTAAATGTAGGTACCTTATGAATGTTCTTTTAATGCAGATGTGTCTGATATGTCCATTGTTTATTTTACTGTTTGGGAGATTATGAAAATAAATAACAAATCTATAAATATTACATTGTATTTTAGTGGAACATACTACAGTATTTTTTTCTTAATATTTCGATTATTTTAAGTTACTAAAAGTTAAATAAATTATGTTACTATTTTACTTCAATATTAGAAATGTTAGTTTTTGATTGTTTGGCATATATTGACTGCAATGTTGTGAATACAATAGTATTTACATTGTAAAATTACTTAAAAATAATTTTAAAAAATATTTTAAAAGTTGTTGAATTGAACAAAATATATTTGTATAAGTATTATAAATCTATACTTATGATAAGTTTAATTGATTTAGTCAAACAATAAAAATACTAAAAGCACTTTTAATATTATAGAATTCAGTGGTTGGAACTCGTGTGGCCCTCTACAAATTTTATGTGATTTGCAAATAAAATTTATAATTTCTATGAAAAATAAAAAAGACTAATTATGAGTATTGTATTTTCCGCTTGTAATTATACTTTTAAACTTGAAATAAATGTTAAATTATTTTTTATGAAAATAATTCAGAAACGATTTACCATAATATTTATAAATTATCAGATATTTTTAAAACGACATGTATTCATAAAAGTAATTTATTAGTAATTTTTTTGATTAACAAGTTGACTGCCGGAATATTTTTATAGGGTTGTCCTCAGACGCCATGAGTACCAAAACTGGTACTCGCTGGTTTTGTCACGTACGCCGTTGTATTTTTGGATGGATTACACCACAGGCCTTGAGTTTTTTTTCATATTTCTAATAACTTTCTTTTCTTATAAGCTTATTGATGTAATTGTATGTTAATTTAAAGAAAAATAAACCGATTCCGAGCGAGTACCAGTTATGGTACTCAATGCCTATAGTATATTTTTATAGCTTATTTTGTCATATTATTTTTTTATTTATTACTTTGATTCGTTGACGATGATTGACGTATACACAATGGAGAGTGATGTATAATTCATGTTTTTAATATGTTATTTAATGATGAATTATCAGAAATCTCAAATATCCCAAAATAAGTCAAGGAGAAAACCATAAGCTTGTCATATGTAAGAGAGGAAGGTGTTCCGAAAAACAATAAGATAATAAAGTAAGGTGGAAGACAGCATCCACAAAAAGTCACTTGAAAAGTACAAACTATGTGTAAAAGTTGTCTTAAGCCTTGTTATTTAGATTGTTTTTTTACGAAGTATTAGTCAAAAAAAAAAAAATAAATAAATAAATAAATAATAAAATATTAGAGAATTATTTTTATTTTTACATTTAATTAAATTTTATTTATAAGTAAATTATGTAAATATTATTTTTTTTATTTCATTTTATTAGCAAATACATTATTTTATAAGTTAAAAATGAAAAAAAATGATGTATAATTGAATAAATAAATAAATAAATAAAATAAAAATAATATTTATTAAAACTGCCCGAATGAAAATATATAAAAATTAAAAAATAATAAATACAAAATTACGTCGTTGTAAAGCTGATAAATAAATGTGATCGTAAATGAAATTCAAACCAAACCGCGTAAGACAGCTGTTCGTGCTTGATTTAGATAATATATATACCTATCATAGGTACCTACACTTGCAATAATAGTATATGCATGTATCATTCTCGTGTTTAAATTCCTACCGGAAATATTATATAATAATGTGTAGCTAAACCGCGCGTAGTCGTATTATGCTCGTAAGGATCGCACACCTCGTCGTGTTTTTATCATAGCCCTGAACGCGTATGACGCCGTATTTAGAAAAATTCAGTTCAAGTGACCAACACTCACCTGGGTTGTGGTTCGGTTGGACGTGTACCGGACACGGACGACGATAAACTTTCGGTATTACACCCGAAGACGAGACCGAGACCCGTCGTATAAACAACAACGCAATATGGCTAACAGTAATTCGCACCCGGCTATCGTGCTTTCGCACACTCACTATCACACACACGTTATCGCTTTACGGGGTAGTCATAACCATATACGCGTATGAGTGTTTGTTACAGACTTTGAGTTGGGGAGAGGAGTGTTTGATTTGTATTCAGCGTTAAATCCGATGGAAAAAAATAAACGGTCGTCGGTAATGGTTTCTCTTTTGGATTCGTCGTAAATATCGCGGCGAGTATATTATAGTCTGTGTAATAGATAAATATGTGCGAAAATTTCATAAACGAAGCTGCATAAAACATACAGAATATGTATCCCAGAAAATATACGATATATACGTTGTGTTTAAAATACGCGCAATATATGTATTATATTTTTTACATTGTAAATGATGTGTGGAAAAAACGTGGGTACATACGTATTATCGTATTTACAAGGCTGGGCAAGTTTATTATATATTTTAACTATGTTATGTCAAGTTGAGTTAAAATCTAAATTAAGTTAATAATTAAAAATTAATTCAAAATTGTCTATCAATTTAACTAAGTTAGATGTTAACCAAAAGTTAACTCAAGTTAAGTTAGTTAAAAAAAAAATAAATTTTCCGTTTTCATATAGGTAAAATTAAAGTAACACCTAAAATTGTTTGTGTAATTAAGACAAAGAACTATTTTTATTTTTTATGTTCCAAAAAGTAACAAAATGTATTTTGTTAATATACATTTATAACTTATAAAAGGTGTACCAGCAATTTAATTTTAGCTAATTTAAGTCAACTATAATTATTAACGGTTATCATTCTAATTAGTAATTATAACTTATATGATATATTAACATTTCATCAGTAATTAGTTCACAGTAGAAATTATGATAATTATTATGGAGAAGAACAAATTTTGATATAAATGTTACTAGAATCTAGGGGTCTGTTGTGAATTTTTAACTTCTAAAAAGAACGATGATGTTATTTTTTGGACTCCAAAAAAAAAATCTACTTAATAATCTCTTGAACATATTACATTCAAACTATATTCACTATATTCACCTATATGTCCATGATATAGGTAAATACGTGTTAAATTTTTTTCCTATATTTTTATGCACATGGTTTCAGCTTCCGTTAATACTGCAGTTATAGTGTTATCATCGTATGTTTAATACGGCGTTAGGAAATCGCTGATAAAACGTCCAAATATTTTTGTCAACATTTTTTTAGACAGTTATAATGCAATGTTTTAATTTTATAGTGTGATGGAACAGTTAGATACCTCTTGTGTACCTACATAAACATAGATACATATATATTTATTTGTCTGTGTATAAAATGATCGGAAGTTTGTGATGATTGATGTACATAGAAAAAAATATGTCAACAAAAGTGATTTAATCACTCTTGCGCCGTTAATGTAGAAATTGATTACTAAAAGCTTTTAATAAAATGTTTTTTTTTTGGAATAATATTTCGTGTTTGATTGACTTGATATTTTAAATATTGGCATTAAGATTATACATATAATTTTAATTCAAGGACCCAAAGTTAAGGCAGATAACAACATGGAGAATTATTATTTTAATTAATATCTAAAAGTAAATAGTAACAAATGTGTTAACGTTCATATAGAGCGGCAAGGTTTGCAACGTAAACTGTTTTACACTGAAATGCACAATTTTACTCCCGTACTACCGTTCGAACAGCCACATAATTTTGTTTTTACTTAGTGGTTAGACTGATCACCTCGTAAGTAATGTAAAATTTCAACAGTCCAATTTTAATTTTACGATCTTAATAAGACTTATTCAATATATTATATGCCATAATTTGACTCATTTAATGTATACGGTATATTTCATTTTTATAGTTCGTAAATTGTATCTTTTGCCCGCACAGCTTATTAATAAATATTAAATGCGATTCATATTATTTATATTCATTTATTATTTTTAAAAATGTTATTCTTTACTAAACGAATATGTGATTTAGGCAGACTGAAAAAAACAGTTTTTGAATAAAGCATGATAAACTTTTATAACATTAGCCCATT
>JACXSJ010000447.1:218988-319675 GCA_014851325.1 Pentalonia nigronervosa | reverse complement strand
AGAAACATTAATTAACGATGGAACATATCATACTATGAATTATGATACATTTGTGTTTATTTATTTGAAGCAGTGTCAGCCTGGCCAGGGCCGCGGGGCCGCGAACGCGGCCGAGGCCCTGTGCTTTTTTTTTAAATTTATAATTAATGGAACTAAAAATATGCTGACACGACACTGTCAGGGCCTGCGAGATGAGACAAAAGAAGGGGCCAGAGTCCCATGGCTTGGAGTAACAGTCAGTGTTTAACGGTCTGCTTCAAATCATACAATTATAGTCGTTTTTTATTTAATCGTTTTTTTTTTTTTTTAATATAATATTTCGGCTGGCTAGGGGGGGGGGGTAGGAGGATATACATTAATCCTATATTCTATGAAGAATGTAAAAAAAAAAATTGAGAACCTAGAGCAAAATTGCGGCCAAGGCCTTTTATATACCAGGCCGACACTGATTTGAAGTATTGTATTTTTAGTTTAAATGTATATTATCAATACATATCTTATACAAATAAAATTCGTTCATACGATTTCCGGTTGGAGTATACAATGATATATTAATGTTCAATCATGAAATAGCTAAAGATAAACTATTTTGACTAAAACTGTATTTTGGATATATTGAAACCATAGTAAAATAGGATGGATCACTACACATCAGCTACAACCGTACCGTATAAACTTTAATCAGTACACGTTAGTTGTACATATAAGTGGTTAGTGTTTCATTGTTACATGTTAAAGCAGTGGTTCCAAACAGGTGAAAGTCTGTGGACTCGTTTAAAGTGGTAAAATATTTTTTTTTTATGTTTATCAATTACTTATTTTAACATTAATGTAAAATTATATACATATTTTATAAATTATAATGATCTTTAAATTAATTCATTTTTATTGTGTACATCTAAGCATACTGTAAGTAACAAAAATAATTTGAAATTTTGAACTTATTAGAAAGTATGATTAAAATCGGTTTAAGACCAACTTATAGATGCAAGTACTATTACATAACAAACAATAGTCAAAAATAATAAAATCAATATTAATTTAGAAAATCGTCCATAATGTGAAATATAAAATATCTATATTATGTAATATGTATTGTAAATACTTTTATTACGTTTAATATATTTAATATAATAAATAGTTATTATATTCTGTTCACTGAGAGAATAGTACTGCGTGGTAGATGAAAACTCATCGTTATTCCCCACTACAGCACTAAATGGCTAGTCGTTTTAGTCACGGAGAGGAGATTTTTTACGGAGCGGACCTTATTTCCGTCAGCCATATAAGCGAAATGGTATTATTTCTCGGTGAACCGAGTATAGTTAGTAATGTAATATGAAAGCTTTCATATTGTACATTATATATTAAGTGGATAAAGTATTGGCATAATTAAGTGGGTATACAATAATTATTATGAATACCCTATTAATAAATATATTTTCATAATAAATTATTAAGCTTACAACAATATAAATTATAAGATTTATACGACTCTTTATAACAATAATTATGCAATATATTTTTGAGTGTAAATAATTATTATACATTATAATATAAAATATACTTTGTTTATTTATTAACCCTTTATAGTATATAAATGCGTTTTCATAAACATATTATAATTTATAAACTCAGAAAAAGGGTATGGGTAACGCATACGTTTTACTTTTTGACATTTCATATTATATTATATCTTCTTAGTTACATCGTTTTAACAAATTACTATTATTTCGGGATCAAAATTAAAACAACAATTTTTAAATAATTATACTTCAAACTTTTTAAATTATATTCCTGTATTATGTATTTGTGTTATAATAAAAAATATTCTTTTATTTAATAAAGTGAAAATAATATTAAAACTAAATTTATTATCATTTATTTATTATTATATTTAATAGTGAAAACCTGCATTATACACTTGTTTTTTTTTTTTTTAGTACATTATAAATTTAGTATCTTGAATGATATTTAAATAATATTTTATAGACACATTTAAAAACTTTGATAGTACAGAATCGATTTACAGTACATTTTCATGTTGAAAATCTATTGACTTATATTTTTTTTATTATACGTATTTATAATTATTTTTTTGATGAATTAGAGTGATTAGTCATTATTTATGTAAGCATCAATAGAAGTAATCCTTGATGAAAAGGTAGTGAGAATGGAAAATAGGACTGTAATTTGATTTCTAGTGATATGAGGGGAACTTTAAATTTTAAATCAGGAAAAAATGAATAAATTAATCAATTAGACCAAAGAAGAGTTCGTTTTATAATGCTAATAGGAAAATGTTGCAGGAAGGAAATTCTATTTTAAGGATATAACTAGTGAAACTAAGAAATTTATATTAAACATGTTCAAGCTAGTATCTTTTATCTGTTTACGTGTCTTTCACAACAAAAAAGTGACATATTCAGAAAAATTGTATAAGAATATATTAACAATAATTTAGGATTTCAGAGGTACTAATAATTTAAATTAATTTCTGATAAGCATCAATACATAAATGATAGTTTCATACATTTTTGCAGTATACTTCGTTAAAATAATTTCATAAAATGTATTAAAAATTTAAAATGTATTCATAGAAATATATATAAAAACATTTCTGTAAAAATAATTATAAAGATTCGTAGAATTTTTTTAGCATACTTGTTAATAATTTCTTCCGGTTATATGAGTAATTCAGGATGAATATTAAATAATGATTACCTCTTCAGTATATCTCGTTCCAAAGCATATCTTAGAAATATTTTTTTTATTATTTTAAAAAAATTATTTAAGCGATAAAAAAGATCTCTCTGGAGTGCATGTTGTTACATGAATTTACACTTAAATCATTTAACCGGAATGTTTTAGGATATCTACATTATAATTTTTTTTTTTTTTGTTTGCTTATTTTTTATATTTTTGCATTTTAAATATGATATATAATCTATACCTGAATCATTTTTTTTTTTTTTTTACAATTATCTTATGATCGACATGTTACGAATTACATATAAATGTCCGATAAAAAGAAGAAGTATTATTTTTTATTTAAGAGGTCCTTGTATAATTGGTAAACTAATCATTTAGATGGGTTTCCGCGAATACTGTTTAAGTCGAGGTCTCTAAAGAAGTGGTTTAGATGATTAGATCGGAACCGTAAAAGGTAAAAGTTGGATGCGGATTCGGATATGGTATCTTTGTATTTAGGTCGGTGTAGAAAGTGTGGTTAGATATGAATAATGGTGCATCTGTTATCAGGTTGTGTGATGTTGATTTAAATACCTAGATTTTTTGTAAGTTTAATGGCTTAATAGTTCCCCATAATTAAATGGGGGTGAGGTTAGAAATCTGGTTAGAAAATGGGGATTTGTTAGAAAGTCATGGATTTTTTTTGTAAATTATGGATGTAGTGGTGAGGTTCAAAGAAAAATGTTAAGTTTGTGCGAAATAGTTCTGCTTTTTCTATATTTGAAGTATATGTAAAGAGATTTTAAAACTGAATCTTAAAGTTTTTGATCGTTTATACTTCTACAATCTTGTCCAAAGATAAGAGACGCGTGACAATAAGTACCATTAATTTTCTCTATAACTAAGCTGTAAAAATATTATTAGTTAATCACTTTAAACTTGTCTGTTTTTATTGCCTTGAACCACAATAGAATATTTAAAATTTCTCAAAGAAACTCAAGGTTTTTTTTTTATTTTATTACTAACTATTCCGCCCAGCGTTACCTGAGCCAAATATTAAGTTAAGATTAACCTCAAGTAATTTACATACATCTAAATCACCTAGGTAGGCAATCCACTGAATTAGATCACGGACAATATGCGAGCAGTAAATTATCAGGTAGGTAATCTACTTGCGGTGGATTGTGAACCCCATGAGATACATAAGTGAGTAAAATCAGAATTAGGTAGGACATGAAAAACATTGTGACGGTGCCCTATGCCAAATATTTGTTTTTTTTTTATAAATTTATTTGTAAAAATGTATATGCCATATTATTCCTACTAATTATAATAGTTACCTATAAAAGATGTAACCATTGATAACCCTATAAATAAACAGAGATTATACAAACCATAGCAACCATGGTTACCAATAGCAACCATTTATAAACATATATTTCCATCGTAAATATTAAAATTGTGTGAACACCTCCCGGAGTTGGACCTCCGTCTTTTTAAATTAGCCTATCTTCTTCCTACATAGTTGTCTAATCTATCTTTGTCCCAAGTTTAATCGCAATCTGTTGAACAGTTTGGGAAGCATAAAGGACAGACAGACAGATATTTATATGTATATATATATAGATTAGGATCAATATCAGGAATAAGAACAACTGAAGTCACAGATACATGTTTATATTTGCTCATCATAGCCATTTTAGTTGCTTTAATTTTTATGCTGATCATAAACATTTTAAAATCTGAAATATTAATTAAAATTATATATAATTAATAGGTTTACATTCATATTTTAAAATTTAATTTTACGTATTTTTAAACTATATAAATATTACTCTACCGTCGGTCTTTAAAAGAGTTTATTTACCTCCTTGTAAATTAATACCATCACGTACTAAAATTTTTTATGTATAAATAATTTATCAATTTAATTTAAATTTAAAAATATAAAGATATATAATTTTCCCTCATAATTTTATAGACATTTTATGTAGATAGGTAGTTAAAATGTTGACAAAATTAAATATTAAAACGAAAAATAACGATTTTAGTTATGCCGTTGTAATTCAAAAAAAAAAAAAAAATAAAATGTAATTTTGATAACTTAAATCGTTTTACTATAAGCCATTATAGTATTTCTATTATTGTATTTCTATTCACAATGAAATATTTAAAATATTAAAACTATTTTAAAGCTATTTATTCCATGAATCTATTCACACCATACGTCGTTATTGAGTGTTATACGTGTAAAAATAATAACTTTAATTTATATGACATAATATTATAATATTTACTATGTTTTCGAATTTAATGAAATTGCTTTAAATTATCATAATACTAAAAAAAAATTACTTATATCAATATAAATTAGTTATTAAATATCATTGGAAAGAAAAACTAATGATTATGTGCTTAGATTCTTTTGTGGTAGGCAATGTTTATCAATGAATTGAAATTCAGCAAAAATAATTTATTACAAGTCTTGCCTACTAGATTATGAGGTAAACTCAAAATATACTATTTAGCAAAGCGACAGATCTAGTTTTCATTGTATTATAAAATATATGGAGATTTTATCTATTTTTCCATTTATGTGACAAAAATGTAATGTCATTCCTTCCATACTTATACAATCATAATATGAAGTAATTATGCTAATATAAGAATTTTGTTAAATATAATAATATGGAATGTTCAAAAAACTATTGAAATACTGTCAATCAAATTTATTTACATCTATGTACATTGTTGATAGTAATAATTTAGTTTCCTTAGATAGCAAGAAAGCAACTATAACCTTTTACTTAATATTCTAAATAGTAATAGTAATTCAGTTGGTTGAACTAATAGAAAAAAAAATTACAAACACCACAAAATAATTAAATATATGTTTTATGCACGCAAGATAAAATGTGTTCAATACATCTATAGGTATTATGGGTAGGTAAGGGTTTTAAATAATTTAATCTCCGTTGTTTACAATAATCTTCACGAAGCTTTATTCGGTCGTAACAATTTTAATCTCATATAACGATATATAAATAACGCTATGAAAGTGCGTGGAATAAAAAAATAAAAAAATGGAATAACAGCTATATGTATAGCCACCATCTTTCAAATAACGACCGACATCGCGCGTCCCCGTAAAGTTTTTACGCACAGATAAATTTTTTAGCATAACGTTCGACTAGTGCTGTAGTGGTATACACCAAATGCGAATCACAGCTATCGTATTGATTTACGAACATGCGATGGTCATAGATTGATTATACGTCACATATGTGACACTAGTGCGACTGGAATTTTGAAAAATAGTAGTGCACTGCAACGTACACAAGAGTATAAAATTAATTCAAAATGAATTCAAATAATATATAGATAACGTTTTTATATAATCGTTAAACATCGTTATAACATAATAGGTATTTACATTTTAAGTACTTAAAAACGACCACCGAGGGATCCACGGGTGTCTCCAATCGGTTGTACTATATGTTGGAAACTTAATAATGCATACTGCAGTGGGTATCTACCGTTTTATGCGATCATATTGCAAGTACACTACTTTTATTAAACAACAAATAAAACAGTTAAACTTTTTAGAATTTGTAAATAGGACATGGGAACTATAAATGTAAAAAAATGTCCTCTCGTGGTATTGAACCTGTTAACAACTGTTTGAAACTTGTTATTTAGCCGAGGAGTATAAGACGTATTTGCAGTTTTCAGCTGAGAATACTTTTAAAGTTAATCGTACGTATACCGAGTATAGTAATATGTAAATCATTTTTTGCATTGGCCATAGTCGATTCACTGTTCATTTTCTCGACACAATGAAAAAACTCGAACTGTGTACAGTAGATCACGTACCAAAGTATTGTTTACATAATATACGATTACTATTGGTTAACGCAAAAATATTGCGTCTATTACAATCAATATAATATCCATTGGAAACTAGGTGTCAATTGGGTTTTACTAGACAATTTTCATAGACAGTTGTTTATATAAGCTATTAAAAATATTAAGATGAAATCATAGCTGTGCCCTGACTGCTATAGATGCGCAATACACTATTGTATAATATAACTATATACTGTGAGTAGCTTACAGTGATTATAGGCAAAACATTAAAACATACAATTTATTGTAAAAATAAAAATAGCAGAAAAAACCTTGATTAGAAACGGAAACTTAAGTTAAAAAGAGATCGTAAAAACTAAATAATATAATAATAATGATAATAATAATGAACGAATAAAACTCACTGGCGTTCACAATGTGAGGCCGTGCCATTTAAACGGTATACAACTATAAAAGTCGTTTGATAATAATTATATACTTTTGCGGAAAAAAAAGAATAGTAATAATAAAACCTTTGCGTACGCATAACAGAATGCCACCACCTGCACTATCGGTTGGACGCGCGTGTATTTTTTTTTTTTTTTATATATATATGATATTATATACATTTTTTTCTCCACAAACTCATATGTATACATCACGTGTGTGTGTGTGTGTACATAAAAAATGCGCGACGCTATATAATATGAACCGTTGAACACAACCGCTATATACCTACCGCTACCGCGGTTACCACGGATACGCGCGTTGTGTGTGCGCTTGCCAACGGAGCCGGCGCGCGCGGACCGTGCGGAGCGCAAGTCCCATAGGAAGAAGAGCGCAGTGCCGTAACGACCGCCGCCGGACGCGTGTGCGACTTTGGCGCGAGAAATTTGTTTGGATTTCGATTTTTTCGTTTATGGACCGCGTCCAGCCCTCATTTTCACGTATAACTTTGTCGGACTAAATTTGTCCGTTTACGTGTTATATACATTGAGTTATACTCGTACTCTTCATATTTTATACGCGCCCCTGGCGATCCGTCGCGGACGACCACCGGTGGCGTGTGCCCCGTGGGGCCGGCTCGGATATCCGCAAACGGATTTAACCGGAGACCGGAACCGCGTATTGACAGTGGTTTAGGTTTCTGTCAAAGTAACCGGTAACCGGCATCAGCGGCGGTGGAGGAGGTGGTGGTGGTGGTGGCGGTGGTGGTGGTGGTGGAGGAGGAGGAGCCATGCGAAAACCGAAGGTAAAAAAAAAAAAAATATATTAATATTTGATAACGGCGTATATTATATAATTTTTTAAAATTTTTATCACGCCTAACTATTATGAAATAGATGCGTTATATTTTTTTTTTAACTATCTTCTCCCGCTTCTGCCGCCGCAACCGTACGAAAATAAAGAGATTTGGCGGGACAGGGGCCAAAATGCTATTACAACGCTACACGTTATACATCTGTCTACCGCGTAGCCGTCTCGTGTCCGCGGCAGGAAATTCGCACTCGGCCAATTATTATTACCGTTTTATTATTGCATCACACACGCGCCACACACATTGTCCGACGATGACGGCCCCCACAACGGAATAGAAATAACATCATTATTATTATTTCAGTGAAATGGCTCGTGCCGTATCCTGCGGCGTGTGTGGACACCCCCCGCACGCATCAGTAATATCACTGATAATCGTATTGTTGTTATTATAATTAGTAATGCCGGAGGCAGTAGATGGGGCACCGCCCTGTGCTCAAAAAAGTGATCAATTGTGAAAGTGACAAAAAAAAAAAAAATGCATTTAAAAATGTATAATTAACTACAATTATTACCTAAGTATTAATAACATTAAAATCATGTCAAAAGAATAATGTTAATTACAACTGAATACTATATAATTAGCAAAATTATTTTGGTGGATAATATCATAAAATATATAATTAACTTATGAATTAATGACATAGGCGAGGTCGCGATGAGATAGGCAAATATAGCAACAAACACGAGATAAAACACATATACCATTGGACATGTCAGATCATATTATCATGTTTAATGGTTGATAAATATATTGTTCTAAATTCATTTTTAGTATTAGAATAACTTTATATTATTAAATATATTAAACTTAATACTTAACGGTTAACAAAAAGAATGAAAAAACATACGACAAGACATGTATTACCGCTATCCATGACACAACCAGGGAAATATGTCCCCAGGTACTTCATCACCTCCTAAGATCGTATTATTAGTTGTACGCATACAAAAGATTTTATTTTTTTTTAGTTAAATTCTTCATGTTTAAACAAGTATAGATCACTCCTTGAAAAAATTCTGGTCACGCTACTGTTACCTATACTATTAAAGAAAATATTACAAATACCAAAGAATTATTTAGTTATACATGCATGCTCCCTTGATACTGATAGACTATATTTAATTGTATAATACGTTTGAACATTTACATTTTAAACCTTTTGGTACCACATTTTCCTTTACAGGAGCACCTTTTGCAACTTTGACCATTACGGTTTGACATCTGCCCCGCTATTTTCTTTAATGATTTGGAATAGTGTGACACCTCGTTGAAAGGTAATAAAGGCAATGGACAAACGCCAAACTGGTTTCGAGAACATAACTATGACAAAGTACCATATTTATCCCAAAATCTAAAAAAAATATTCAACCAAATTTCTCGGGAGCACTCAGCTTCCGTTAACATTAAGACGATTCACTCTTTTGCAGTCACCAACGTCCGTCTAAAACAACTTATGAATTAGCTACCTAGGTTATAACTCATTAGTATTTGATAATCCTACATTTATAATAATATAATATGAAGGAGTCAATAATCAATATTATTATAAAGTATGTATGCAATAAGATAACAGAAATATATAAAGTTAAAATGTTTTACATTACTCGCCTCTTAATATTAGCCGAATAATAAAAATATAAAATTATGTAGCTTTAACCAAAATTAGTGGGTAATGTTCATTATCTAACTGTTAACTTTACCCGTAACATAAATTATATAAATACTTATCGTAATATTATTTTTATTTGTGGTACTGTAAATTGAAGATTAATTTGATATTTGTATCTTTTATTTTTATGTACACAGATTTATGAACTTTTCTTTTTTAGTATTAAACGCAGTTACGGCAACTATGACCAATGGAGATATCAAAGTATAGTGTTAGGTTAAACAATTAAGATGTAAATTATGTTAAATGTAATATTTTATAGTATAAATTATAGAGTTTGAGATATTTGAATAACTTGATTGTAGCAGTTGGGTTCGTCCTAAGAATTTCTTAGAAATCAGCACTTTTCTAATACACCTTATTACCCATACCTAGTTGTCCACTGATTGCCCATTTATATAGTTTTATTACTGAACCAACGGAATCTCGGAATATGACTTATTAATTTTGAATTTGTTTTTGTTATACAATATACACACAATAGTAAAAATATAAAAATAAGTATAATATTTTTTTCGAAATTACTTACCACCTCAAGTTGTATTTTAACTTTTAAGTATAATCAACCTACTCATAATGATACTATACCAATGATAGATAAAGAAAAACAATACTTAATGTAATGAAGACTTTAAACTAAATTACTAGTGTCTATCATTTAAACATAAAGTTTTGCACAATTATTACGTTTGAGCTGAATTTTAAATAATACTTTCAGCTTTGTAGAATTTTCATATCGAAGACTATTCAGAATAACTTCATATAAAATTTGAATTGGTTAGATATTGTTATCTTAAGAACAAAAAGTAAATGTGTTATTCATAAACAAAACAACGTCAAACAAAAAAATAAAGTGTATGACCTGATAATGGTAATAATAAGTTTTATTAAATAATAAATAACGAATAATTATTAATATAAAATAAATATATTATGTTAATATCTAGACAGTTTAATAACTATATTTTGTTTGCTACAAACATGCTACAACATTACTACTATAATAAATTAAATCAAAAAATATATTTTTTTAATGTTTGTATAAAATTATATAGTAATATAATTGATTCATTAAAACTCAATTGAAATATAGGTACTGTACAACAGAAAAATAACTATTATTGTAAAGTAGTAAATAAATAATATTGTTAAATTAGTGTTATCGTCACAGTATTAAGATTGTATGTACCTATTCAAGAAAAAAATAGGTAATACAGTTTAAAACATTGAAAATTCATAATTGAATAGTTTATTATCAATGTTATATTTTTTTAACAATTTTCTATAACATTGGTACAATTTTTTTTTTAGAAATGTAGATAATCGAAAGTACATCAAAATGTACAAGCAAATTTGGTTTTGTCTTTTGCTTCCAAATGAATTGTTTCAATCCTAATAAACATTTCTGTCCATAATAAAATAATTAAATATATTTATTTGTACATTCTTTCACATTGATTTTTACTTCAGAATAATAATATATAATATATTTTGTAATAATGAAAAAAACAACTAACATTTTTATAAAAAAGATTCAAGTTGAGTTGAGTTGAGTAAGGGTTCGCTAATAGTAACACGCACCAAGTGACACTTATTATTTTGGTCATTGCCAAGCAATTAATTTTGTAAAAGGTTGCTACATTTTATTATCAGTTAGCGATTTGGATTTCGTAAGTGATTCATTGTACCTATACACTGTACAATAATGTACATTATACGTTACACCGACAAACAAAAATAATGAATTACTGTAAAATATTTAGTTTAATACATGTATACATAATACAATATAAGTATATAATATAATAATATATATAATATTATATGTATAACGATAAAGCTACTATTCCCAAACAAAAATACAATACAATTTGATCATGTAAAAACTAAATAATAGATTGTGCAATATATTTATAAATTATCTTTCTATTATACAAAAAAAGTTTTCAAAAATAGTTTCGATAATTAATTATAAACATGGACCCGATATTAAAGTTATTTTATAAATTTTGAGATGGATAGGCATCAGATATCAGACGAAAATTACGTGTTACAAAAAAAAAAGAATAAACGAAAAAACAAAGACTATTATGACAAGAAATCAAAGAAACAAAAATTAGAGAAATAACAAGCAGATAAGCCTGAAGATTTAAATATATTGAAGATATTCAGTGATATTATGATAAAAAAATGTAAATATTGTAATGCTTTGTCTTTTAAAAATGAAAAGAGGAAATCTACAAATACTTGTCATTGCCACGGAAACGTTAAACTCTCTGAACATGATGCATTTACACGATAACTGAAAGATTTATTGTACATTGGTGCTGAAATTATTAAACATTGTAGATAAAATATCAGAGTTTATATTAGTTTATTTGCATTTGCTTCGTTTAATTCTTAGAATACTGATATAAATTCTGGTGGCAGTGTAACATGATATATGTATGCGCATGTATATGTATAAATATGTAATAATACTAATGACAACAGATAGTTATATTAATATGGTCGTGTCCGTCTTAATTTGTAATACACGGTAGTTCTCTGTGGACATTGGTTTTAAGTGAACTCCGTGTAACTACGAGATAGACTTAGTTGTAAGTACGTACTGTTCGTTAATATTTATTTATTAATATAATTATAAGATACCTGATTTCTAACAATTGAAGTTATCTATGATTGATAGTATATCTATAGAGTCCAACGACTTTCCCTAGATATTGTATATTTAACTGGTCACTCCTGGCCACGTTACAGCAGTATTTCATCCATGATAATTATTAGTCTAGCTACATAAAGCTTAGCATCTGAATAACAAAAAATTGGTCAAATTTATATTTATGACGATAAAACACTCGGCTCGTAACAAATAAAAATATTAAATGGGGGCTCCCCCTATAATAAACAAAGCAAAAAACATTTGATTATGGATTTTTTTTTTATATTATGTTATATAATCTAACTAAAATTTATATATAAAAAAAATAGTGTCGTATGAATATTGAGTTTTGCAAGTTATGCGGTGCCCCACCACACATTCCGGACATACTTATACATTTTTTATTTAATCACGTTATTTACTCACTACCTATAAGTTTTTAAACATACTGTTTAGTATTACATATAAAAATATTTAACATTGTACTTAACTACTTATTACTATCATTACTCGCAATATTTACAGTTTGCATTTATTATTCAGAAAATCATATTTGAATATTTTTCGACTTACAGTAATTAACTTTGAATTTTTGTCTCGTCTCTCGTTTTAATTTCATATTGAATATTAACATCTTAAGTTAACTAATTGAAATATATGATTACTTCTTCAATTCTTTTACCCCTACAATGTAACTAAATTTATTATATTAAATATTATATATTTATACATAAAACTATAAAAATAATCACATTATATTATCATAATATTATTTTCATTTTTAAGTTAATTGTAAATTTATATTTTGATACAAAAATTTAATATTTAATTAAGATACGCCATTAGATATCATAGTGATAAATAAATAAATTAGCTTAAACTGTTTGATGTCTCCCAGGTGGTCATTCCTGAACATTTCAGAAAATTCTCGCCAAGTTACGTTTTTGAAAATTGTCCAATCCTAATTATTATTATTATTATTATTATTATTATCTATCTGGATAAGTACACACATATTTATTCACTATGCATTAGTCATTACAAAATTAATTATTCGTGTTTTTTTTGATGAATAAGTGTTTTCATAAATATATTCCATTAAGTACAATAAACATTGCAATATTATTTATTCAATAGTTATGGTATTTAATCTGATAATTGAAGTTTCTACGGAATTTGTATAAATTTAACAATGACGATCCATTTATATAAAATAAAGTTATGTTATGTCATACCACATTTCCGAGATCCTAAATCTAGATCTATAAAACGTTAGAGCCATTCTTGAATTTCTACTCAAATCAAAATGGCTCAATAAAATCTAAACATTACTAAATAATACTATTGTACATTAATAATACTATTTAATAATTTATTTTAAATCAAATGTATTCGAATACTGTACAACTCATGTAAATAACCTTTTTTTTAAATACTATAATGTACAACTCATAAAAATAAACTTTTTTTTAAATACCATAACTTAATGTTTGTCCAACGATCGTTGATATCACGGACTTCATTTAATAAAAAAAAAAAATTAAAAATGTTATGTTATTGTTTTTACTGAAAATTATAAGATTTTTCTAAATTTGATTATTTTTATCAATAAAAAAAGAGTTAAATCACAGTCTGTATATAATATATAAATATTAAAATAACCAAGTTTGATTTAATGCGTACATGTGATTCAACACATAAGA
Organism: Pentalonia nigronervosa; assembly: GCA_014851325.1. Taxonomy (NCBI): domain Eukaryota; kingdom Metazoa; phylum Arthropoda; class Insecta; order Hemiptera; family Aphididae; genus Pentalonia; species Pentalonia nigronervosa. Next base: position 305,783 of record JACXSJ010000447.1, on the reverse strand, counting down.
GGGGAAGTCACCCACTGGTGGCATTCCAAAGTGTAATAAATTTAAAAGATAAAATATGATTTACACATGGTGTGTAAAAATGCTTTTTCTTAATCCTTGATGAACCATACTACCAACCGTACTTTGTAAATAAGACACAGACAATTTCACATTTTTACACAGTTATCAGGACACCCATATCTGAGCTATAAACTGATATGATTTATATATTACGTTTAAAATAAAGAGTTCATTGCATAGGAAGATTGGAGAAATACAAATATTCACCTGGAACCAGTTGATCATTAGCTAGCTTTCCATATTTAGTGATAATTGTAAAAATATATATTGTGGGAGGTGATTAAGAATTTTTCCCTTTCTTATTCATTCACACTAAAATACATATAATATGGCCAATTGTATTTGGATACTAAGACAATTAAATATCAATATTTACTTACAAATTATTATGTTAAAGTAAATTCCCAATAATACAGCTTAATATGTTGTTATTCTTATAATCTTATATACACACTTTAATTTTATTTAATATATATATATATATTTGTCTATATAATACACGAATCGTTTTTATTAAATAACATGACCGTTCGTCAGTTAATTTGATCATTATTAATTGGATTACTGTAGTAGACGTTTTCTCGCTTGTAGCTTCAACGGAGTGCATAGAAGTTAACGACCAGTTTACTTAAGGAAATACTGTTAATTCCCAAGCGTCTTTAAACACACAATATATAACGTTTTAATTGAGAAATGCTACCTAGTAAGAAGATGGAATATAAGTAGAAGAAATTGAATTATATCTTAGTTAAACTATTTCGATAAAATTTGATGACCGTAAATAATTTTAAGTACAACTACGAACTGTTGCATATACCAATAACAATAAGTAGTTAGTAAAAGAATAACAGTTTTAATTTTAGCAATACATTGTTATACTTAGTTTGCATTTCATGAACTTCAGTTAGTTATTTGTATGAGGTATGTATTTTGATCTAAACATACACAAAATATAACCGAGTATCTACACTATAGATAAGTAATATAGCATAATGTGTTTTATATTTTGTGTAGGTATATTAAAAAAAAAGGTTTTTGAGCTTTGCTTAATTGATAAATACATTTAAACGAAATAAATAACGTTTAAGAATATTAAAATATGGAATCTATTATAATAGTAATGTGATAGAAAGTTCGATTGATATTTATAATTGTAGCTTATAACGTATCTGCCAAATGTCAAACAAGAAAACAATTTCCTATTGACGGTTTCCTGGCTGTTTTTTGTCAATACTTTATACGGAAATGGTATATCACTTTTTTTAATAGGTTCATTCCAAACCAATATGTATGTATTATTTTTAAATCATTCAATGTATTTTAACTTATAAATTACATTTTATAATACAGTAAAAATTAAATTTTGTACACTTTAAAGCTCAGCAGTAATTATAAGAATCACGTGTATTATAATATTATATATTATGTATATTATATAATATATTCTTCATTTAACATAAAAAAAATCCCATATTTTTATTTTATCAAACCCTATAATATTATTTATTTGAAATATAACCTCATAGGTGTTACGCATATTGGTATTATGACATATTTTTTGAAAATTGGAGCATTGTCAGATATTTGGTAACTTAAATATTACATTTTAAATTCTGAGCAGAATATATTGATTTTACAATGTTGTGTGTTTTATTATTATTTTTTTATGTCCATCATCACGTTTTTGGACAGTTCAATTTTCTTCATCAGTATCTTTTCTGGTAGGAAAGTAAATCTAGTTGATACTTGGTGGGGAGGGGGAGGGTCTAAATTAAAAAATTCCCAAAAGTTTTCAAATGCATCAGGAAAAACAGAATAAAATTAAAGAAGGAATCCTTATGCGAAGTCCAAATTTTAACAAAATGAATTTCGTTTTTTGGTATAACGTAAAAAATAATAAACTAGGATACATGCAATTTTCACCAATTGTTTATATTACAATTTTTTATACACCATTATATTTTTTTTTTTAATTTTGAGCTACTTATAGTTACTTTTTTTTTGTCAAAAGTAGAAAAATATATGATGAATCTTGTGTTAAATTGTTAAATATTAGATTCAATTAGAATATATTTTTATGAAATATGAATTATTACACCAAAAAACGAAATCGATTTTAACAAAAATTGGCTTCGCGTAAAAATTCTGTTTTTCCCTTCATTATTTTTTTGTTTTTACTGATGGGTTTGAAAACAAATAAAAACTTCTTACTTTAGACTCCCCCCTAACCAAAAAAAAAAAAAATCCAAGATTCACTTTTCAACCATAAAAGATACAGATGAAAAAAATCAAAGCAATTTTACTGGTCCAAAAAGTGTTGACAGACATAAAAAATAAAGACAAAACACACATTATTGTAAAATCAATACATTCATGGCTCTGCTCAGAATCTAAAAAACATTCGGTAGAACACTTATGTATAATGTATATACGTGAATATTTAAATATTTCTTTTAAATTCATAAAATATTCTAATTTTATATTGTTTATAAATTTTATTTCGTCATAAAATAAGGAACCTTTTAAATATTTTTTTCCTCCTCAATTTATGAGATTGACATATCAAAGTAGTTTTCAAGATCAAAGAAGAAGCGGAGAAGAGGGGATCTTTTTCTAAAATATTCTGCAGTCGACCTATTTTGCTAACAGTTTATGGGATTTTATATTTCAATACTCGATGGAAACAAACATTCGAACTTGAAAAATGATTTCTATAAGTCATACCTCAAAGATATTTGCAGAATTTTACCCAAACATATACCTATATCAAACAAATTAGTTACTTTTTATCGTCATTTATGAGCTAAACGTTATTATTTTAATACTCGATTGTAATTACAGACAATTGATATAAACTTAATTGTATATATAGATTTAATACGAACGGTTCTAAAATAATTATATCTAAATTATTCATGGACAATATTTTTGGGTAGTTCAAAAGTTCTACCTATAAGTTGTATGTAACACAATATATTATATCAGCGGTATTTGAATTGGTTGTTTGATGGGATGGTTTTTGTTTTTCAGTTTCCCCGAGTATATAGAAAATACAATTTTAAATTTAAATTCAACTCCATTAAATGTTTTTGCTAAATAATTTTAAAACATAACCTTCTGTTAAAATGTATTTTATTATATAACTTTCACAATATTTTGAATAATAAAATCTTCTGAGATTATTGTCACTGCATGAACTAATACACAATACTATTTACTGCTCAGTTTTTGATAGATTACTTATTAGTTTAAAGACAGCAAATAATATACGATGTAATGGTCTTACAACTTTGTGGTTCATCACGGTTAGGTTATTGCGCTAAGTATAAACAATGTTTTCTGTTGTCTTATAACCTATAAATTATAGGAAAGGACAGTCGAGTAGAACGCAGTGTGATGTAATAATATCCTGAGCACAATGTTTTTATCAACGAATCAAGTGTGGGTAAGACCCGGATGTCGTGTATCCATAATAGAGACGGTGTAATCTCCGGAAATCCATTATGTAGCTGCAGTACAATGGTGGTGGAACTTTTGCGGATTACGGTAGAGGGCTCAAGACAACGACTTATCCGTTAATTTGAATTTGAACTTTCCATACAAATTAAACTCTTTTATAATTATAAAATTTAAAAGTTTATATTATTATTCTATATAATCTAATTATTAAGTGTCCAAACCTTAGGCGGAAATCAAGCATAATTATTATGGAAAAAGAAGGGGAGCTAACAACAAAAATACCTTAACACGATAAAAAAACATATTGTAACAATTTACAAATGGATATTGAATTTTGTCAAAATCTAAAATTCTAAATGTTCATAAAAAAATATTTGCGGAATCGCACATAAATTGTTTTAACTATTGAAATAATAATTTATGTAAAACCTTGTATTAAATTTTCAAACTAAGGCATGGATAAATAATTTTTATGAATTATAGACTACAAATAATTGGAAAATGTTGGTGGTTTTGAAAAATTTCGTAAACACTTTAAATGTTGGCTCCTAAACATCGATATTGTGATTATGTATTTTAATGTTTGATATTTTTGAATTTAGTTTACAAATAACTTAAGGAATTTTGTATGAAATTTTCAGACATTTTTATTTTTACACAAAAACCAAAAAATTATATTATACATAAATAATTAAAATTAGAACACCTATAAATAGCACTAAAAAAACCAAAATTATTTCATGACTAATAAATGCTAATATGGATATATATAAAGTGAAAATATGTCAAACAATTATTCATTTTTGGGTTACAAAAAGATGAAAATTTTTTATTTATTTATCAAAAACTGGTTTTGCGTAAAAATTTCCATTTTTTCTTATTTTGTCGATTAGTTTGTAAAGTATTGTACATTTTTTATTTAATTTACTAGTTTAATAATTTTGATACCTAAGTACAAGCTATATCCAATTTACAACCAAAAATTCACCATTAAAGTGAAACATTACTCTATAAATAAAAGGTGATGTAAGACAAAAAAATAAAAATAAAACACACACTATTGTAAAATCAATACATTTGCTCTGTTCAGAATTTAATAACAATTTTTATCAAACGATATTTGTTAATTTATTGTATAATAAAATATTGACTATACTCTATAGATAATGCATTTTTAAAAATATTTAGAGTAATTAATTAATATATAGGTTCTCGAAGGTATATACTATAATGTCTATTAAATGGTTTTAAAAACATTATTTGTAGTGTAATATCAATGGATATTTTCTCTTCTCACGTGAATCTTTTGTCCAAAGTTCTAAAACTATCAAACTTACTAATTTTATTATTCAATACATGTAGATTGTCTAAATTATGAATAAATGTTTTTTAAAAAAAAAACATGAGTTATTAGTTATTGATTTTAAATTGGAAAGCATATAAGATAATACCTTGTACTACTTTATATTATAATAATTATTCAAGAAGGTACCTGTTTGCATAACTTAATATAAATTATGATTATTATCGATTACATTTTTTTAACATAATATTATATATAGTTAAGTACCGATAAAAATACTTGAAATAATTTTTCAGATAACTACTTAATTTTAAAATGTTTTAAGAGGAAAATAAGTTTCTGTTATTTTTATTATTTTTTTCCATTTGAAGTGATTCAGATTTTTTTAAGATTATTAGTTTTATTCTTTTTATATTTAGGCTTATAATATGATAAGTTGTTTTCTGGGAAAATAAGCGTGACATTAATTAATTTCCTGTAATGGTTAACACGAGGGGTTAAAAACTGTAAAATTCTGGTTTTACAAGTTGTATTAGGTATAGGAAAAGCTAGTAAAATAATAATAAAAAAAAAATCGTATTCTGTATAGACTAGATGAAATCGTAAAACTCCCTGGGCAGCTGTCAGGCTATTGTGAGCATTTTCAAACGAAAATACTCATACTTTCGGTTATATAACCCATATACTACGTATTCCTACAATCGTAAATCTAGACGTATATATGTATATAAATATATATATTTATAGATCTTTTTTTTCTTTTTTTTATGTTTCTTGTTAACATATTCGTACGCTACCCGATCGTAACACATTGATTGATGCTGCTATCAAATCCAGACATCAAACACAGTAATACAAAGGTAGGATTGAAATTTGTGTACCTCTATAAAGGAAATGGATCATCCTGGGTATCTGAACATCGAGAGTAAATTATACTCGCAAAAGTGAATACCGACTGTATCCTATTTTGTATAAATGAGTAGTATCCATTATACATCCATAGAAATTGCTGTGTCACTTATGATACAGTATTCACTATCACTTAAAAAAAACTTTACACAGAATATCTAAAACAACCAGTCATTACTTCGTAAACTTTAAGTGCTCAGTAGATTATTTCAGGATTAATTGCCCATAACTTTGAATTTAAACTTTTATAGAAACATAAATATATTTATATTTAACTGAAAATAAAATGTTTTTCCGTGCTAAAGCTATAATACATTATTTAAATCAAACATTGAATGTTTAATGAATGAATTAATACCCTTAAACATTTATTACAATGAAACCTATGTAAATATGCTATGTTTATAGCATTGTATAAAGCATTTAAGATACTAATTTTAATTTCCATCTTGTTTCATCGTTTATTACGATGTGTTTAGATATTTTACATTAATTACATACACTCTTATGACGTATTGGCTTCCATCAGTGATTCTCAACTAGGGTATTTCAGCACCTTTTCAAAGTTATAGAAAATATAGAATTAAAGTACTTATTTAATTAAATTTTTCAAATAATAATATGTTTAGTTATACGTTTGTAATTCATAAGCACAACTATATAATAATTATATTAATTGTTTTGTATTTTTAATCTAGCTTTACCATAATTTTCAAAGATTAATATATTAATTTACGTAGAATACAAATAATATAAAATCAAAATTACTATTTTAGGTTCCAAACCCATAATTTTTAATAAAAACCGAAGGATGCCGATATTCACGCAAGGTAGAGAATCACGGGTTCATATATTTATCGTAATGATTTAATACCTTTTTTAAGTTGTATTATAGAGTTATTTATTTTTAAAGTAGATTCATTTTTTGGAAAAGTTTTAACATTCTTACAAATATTATTTTTCAGATAATAAATTGAAATTAAAATTAAAAAACAAAATTCAAAAAAAAAATATATTAATTTTTTATTGTTACCAGTTTTTATGTTTTTACTTTTTGAATGACGAGATATATTTCTAATACTATAATTTAAAGCTGGATATTTGAGTATTTCAATATAAAATCTCAAATTTTGAACAAGTAGTTAATTAATTATAATTTATAAAGATTTGAAGTTTAGAGGGATGGTGTTATAGTGGACAACATTTTTTGGTATACACTTGTGCCGTACCACTCTGCTTATAAAAAATTTAATAATTTTAATTTAGTTATAACAAACTTACTAATCTTTTAAAATTAAATTGTTATATATTTAAATTCTTTTCATAAATAATGTTTTATAATGACATCAAATTATCTAAAAAAAAAAATCCATAAACATTACATTTTTTCAAAATAAATATGAGTTTACCTTAAGACAATTTACGAAGCATGTTGTTCTAATGATAATTATAAATAATATAAAATAATTTTCAAATGTTGATTCATATTTAGTTGATTTCTTTAGAAGGTATAATCTATTACAAATCATCTGTAGATAATATTATAATAATATTCATAATTATATGTAGAATTCAAAATCATTTTTTTTTTTTTTAATACAGGATAATTAATAGTTAAATAGTTTTTTTTAATAATTTTATTAACCAACCATGATTTTTTTAATACAATTATATTATTCGGTCAAATTTTTTTATCCAACAAATTCTCATAATTGTGTTTTAAGTATAAAAAATCATTTTTAAGGTAAAATTTTAAAACTATATTTTATTGTAGTCTTTAGCAATTATATATATATATATATTTAAATTATATATTTTGTGACCACTACGAAAATTTTCGTACTATTAAAACACATTAATTATATAACAAGCATTAAGTATTATTATTTAATTCATTAAGACAATATTACATATTTTAATTGTATTTAATTGATCATATTTACTTCCGTCTAAAGTATATATTCTATTAAAAATTATTTGGCGTATAAATGTGTTCATTAGTATAAAGTCTTCATCATTTTTATTGTATAATCTAAGTAAATTTTTAATTAATTAAAAGCTAAAAAACACACTTATTTTATATTATTATTATGACATTTTATAATAAAAGCTTTTAACTAATTTGAATGTATATGTGCATAAATAAAAAAGTGTGTAAGTAAATAACCGCTATATTGTACAGCTGGAGTCGAGTGTACCTCGTCATTGAATAGTGTAATATTGTAATACTCTAATAGATGTGTTAATTTTTAATTCAATGATAAATTATTTTACACGAAAAACGATTCTGGTCCGAGACTGTCTAATAGCCTATACTTATTACTAAGTAGCAAACTTGATCATATAATTTTAATTTATTTAAAAATATTTGTTAATAAAAATTAAAAAAAGACATACTAATTGAATATCTCTATTTATGTGATTCATTTTATGATTAATACTATACGATTCATATTTCAACTAATCTAAATCCAAAAATGTATCATTGATTTCATAATAAAATATCAAATTACTATGTATCACACTGATTTATCTAAATAATACATTTTTAAATAATTGAGGTTTTCGTGTCATTATGTGGTATTGTACTTAAAGTTAAAACGTTTCTCAATCACACACTCATCTATAATATATATATATATATATATATATATATATACATTGAAGAAGTTTTGAGCTAGCGAGATTCGTTAAGTAGATTTATATTACGCTGGATTAAAGAGGACTGCGTGAACATGTTTGTTGTGTCAAATAACCCTAACATGAGAACAACGGCGGGATATATTATAACAATTTACGCTTACATTGAAGTTTTGTTGATGTACTGTCATTCCGTTTTCCTAAACTACTATTTTCATTTTGTTCCCGCCTTAAGATAATATGTTTTAATTTTTACGTATTTTAAAAAAAACTTACGATTTGATGTTCATCGTCGTGTCTCACTCTTATCTATCACGATGATTTTTTACTGGGAACACAGACGTATTTATAAAACATAATATATCTAGATAGTTGGGAAAAAATAAAATATCGTAATGTTATAATCAAACACATCTATAATGAATACAGACAATTCATAATATCCAGAAGGGAATTTAAAATAAGTCATCTAATTGCAAAACTTTTAGGTTCCAATCTGCTTTGAAAATAATTTATTATTTCATTTAGTTTAAAAAAAAAAATACTCAAAAAATAATAGATACTAATATTATTATTATTATCATTGTTATTATTAGCACTATTATTATATAAAAATCAATATTTTTGTATAAATGTCACTACCTACTTTTTAATCTGAAGTTTGTCCTATTAATTGTATTTAGTATTATTGAAGTATAACTTGTTAATACCAATAAGATTTTAAGAAATGTTAATACAATATTTAGGTAATTAAGCTTAATGTTAATGGCCTAGTTGTCAATAATTAATGATTATGAATAGAAAGGTATGGAATAAAAAAAAATGTTATTAATATAATTAACACATTGTAATCATAGTTTTATGTTATTATTATTATATGAGTAAATTATTTTTTACAAGTAATGAGAATTCGATTTAATTAGTCATTAGACTTTTCTTCATATAATTCCTTGTTAATTATTTCCTTGTCTATTATGTTTTCTAATTATTTGTACGAGTATTCGAGCTTTGACTGAAAACGATAAAAGAATAAATTATTATTATAATTATTATTTTTTCTTTTAGGAGTACAAACAAGGTTAAAATGTAACTAAAAATAATGCTAAGAATTAATACAATTATTAAGTTTAAAAAAAATTTACTTAGAAAAGGTAAAACTAAAGTTATTGAATGTTAGTGTTGTTCAATAAATAGTATGTCCACTAAGTTCTTACAGTTGTTATTACTTAATACATAATATAATAACCAAAATATATATGTTTAGTCATATTATTATATCTAAGAAACATATTAACATTGTGTTGTCAATAATATATTAACCTATTTCTTAAAACAAAATCAGTTTCAATAATGTGATTATTTAGATTTATGTTGTATTTTTCATTTAGGTATTTTACTATTATTTTATATTAAATGAGTATAAATATGTGCCATCAAGATAACAGTGTTTGAAAGAAATTGATAGAATAATTCATATAAAACTATTAAGCTGCAAGCGTACAACCATAGGTATATAGTTACAAATATATATAATAGCCTAACTTCTTCGTAGGATGTGAAATCGGGATTTCTAATATATGTTACTCGTTAGTCGTAATTTATTATTTTTTGCAAAACCTACTATTTATTAGTAATGATTAAATATTAATTAATAAATTAATATTATATAAATAAATTAGTTAAAATAAAAGTGTAATGAAGTAAATCCATATACGTAATAATATTTAATCGATATTGCATCTATTAAAATCGAAAAACAATATTATATGAATTTAATTTCTATTTAAACTTTAAATGAGAATATCAGAACAATAAACGTACAACATTCGATTCGATAGAAACACGCGTTGTATTAGATGTTGTAATAAAAAAAGTAAGTTATCTACGTAATCTTTGAAGCTATAAAGACTGATATAGTTTTATTTTTCACATCGCCTGACAGTTGGCAATCATCCGTGGACTGTGCATGGGGAAAGAAGTAATGTTTACATAAACGATAAACCTATTTGAAATAAATATTTATTATCCACTACCCTTCTGTGTACATTTATAAGTATATTTCCCCATCTATTTAAGGTAGTGGTATATACATACCGCAATCGAATGATAGTTACGGAGGGGATGCCACTTGTTAAAAGAAAAGCTTTATTTTTATTCTTCCTGTTGCGTATCTTTAAAAAAAGATATTCGTCGTTAACCGGTGGCTATCATCGTTCTCTTTTTTTATTTTATTTTTTCCTTTATCGAATAACATATTTCACGGATCAAACACTACGATCGTTATGTATAATTTTAACACATCTGAGAATAAAAAAGTAGAAACAAAAACTTCTTGATGGATGTTACAATCACGGTGAGTTACCAAAAGGTATCTCCGTTAAATTATTAATGGATTTCGGTGGGACCCCACTTTCGACGTACATCGAGTGACGTATTTGTAAATTCCCAATACCCTTTTTACACTACATACTCCCCACCCACATACCGCTGTACACTCCCGAAATTGCATTATTAACCCTAACATATACGGTCACCGCTCAAACTCACGTCCCGTGTATAAATAAATATTTTCTATAGACTTTCTTTTTTTTTATCCTCGTCTCACAATCTAATACACTAAAACGCATTGCATTCATTTTCGGTTGAAAATATCACGCTTCATAGTAGTTTACGTAGGTGTATTATTGTTTTCCATGAACTATATAGCAGTATATACGACAAAATATGACAAACGTGAAATCGTTGAACGGTCTGGCAAAATGAAATAATAATAAAAATGCATTGTTTTCACCGATTTATTACACTGGTTTCCGTTCGATATTGTGTGACCCATTTATTTTATTCTTCTAAGACCATTATATTACTGACCCCGAGCCCGAACTCAATGCGATGAAAAGTGAGTAGTTTTTATGTTTAAATTATTGTAACTATATAGGCTACTATTTATATGACATTGCCGATTTGGTCCTCTTTTTTTAAAAGTAATAATATTTATATAATTAAAAACCCTAGTTCTAATTTTTTTCACGGTTATTCTTTAATTATAAATAGGTACGCAATATAGTCTATTTCTACAGCAATAATATTAGTCTATGTTATTGAAAATAAAACAATATTTAAGAGTATTTAATTACAAATAATTAATTATGATTTTATAGGTTTAGGTAAATTTGAATAAAAAAATATGTATTTACATTATATTTTAATATTATATATTAAATTACACGCAATATCGTAACTGTGTCTTTAAAACCCTTTCCTACTTCTCCTTTTGGTATTTATCTGTCACGGTTAAACTGTATCAGAGATAGGCAATGTTTTATAGTTACGGCCACTTATTAAAACATTAAACTATAGATAACTACATTTACTTTATATTATTATATTCATAAATACCTATGCGTTCAACCAGTATTTTTTAATAAAATAGAGCAGCAATGACGATTATTTATTACATTGAACTTATATAAAGATTAGGTTAAGCAGTAAATTATAATATTATTAAGAAACAGTAAAATTAAATTTCTTTGATGTTTTTTTTTAATGCAACTACAAGTATAAACGAAACGACAAAATAAAATTGTAGGAAGCAGTTCCTGACTCATCGAAGCTTAAAATCTATAAATTAAAAATAATTAATTAACTGTTTTTAATACTTTTCTTATGCTTGAAAAAAAAATATATTTTAGTATTTATTACATAATTACTTTATGTAGATCGAAATTGGTCTATAAGTATTATGATTTATTTTAAAAACATTGGATATTTTCAAAAATATTTTAAACAAATACTGTTGATTTATTTTTATCTTTTTTCCAATAAAACAAAACTAAAGTAATAGAAAATAAACATTATTGGAATAAAAGGGAGCGTTTATACACTTGAAGGACAGTAACTATTCAATTTAGCACTATGAAAGTGTAATAGTGTAAGTTAAAAGTAACTAAATTATGCATATAATTACTGACGTTTTAATTTTTCTCAATTATTTTAAAATGTTTAAAATAAACCAAACTCATACATAAAATTACCGTTAATATCGACAATTTGAGCAAATCTTCTATTTTAAAACATGACTACTGACAAAAAAAATAAATCACATCATTTTTACATAATACATTACGACAGTTTATAATATACAACTATAAATTACCAATTAATGTATTATATCAAACATATCATGTTTACTTATTAGTCATGACAATACTATAGAGATGTTGATTTTTAAAGTTTCAGATAGATTTCTAATAGTAGTTGCAAAAGGAATGGTGTAGTGGAAAAGATGTACCTCACAAAATGCTAGTCTACTGATCCGCTTTTCTATACTTTAAATACATAAGTTATCTTTAACAAATTAACTGTATTAGTTTCTATGTCAGTATTAACTTTTAATATATTTAGAAGAAGTCCTTATTTTTATGGGCGGATGGCTAATGTTTAATATTGCATGGTACTGGATGGATGGCTATTGGTTATTTTTCATTGACACCCCTAAACAAATTCAGTTGAACGTCACAGAATTATACCTAATATAAGTATAAAAATAAACTAAATAGAAACATCACGTCATCGGAAAAATAATTAGAAACTGTTATTGCCATTAGTTTATGGAGCTAATTTATGTGAATACGCGATACTGTATCATTCATACATTAAAATTCGGTTATAACAGGTACAATGGTTCAGCTCTAAATCAAAATAAAATATCGTATTAGTATTTTAATTTTTAACATAAGTTGTAACACGAAATAACGTCTAGTATAATGAATTGTTGGAAATAAAATTATTTCGTTAAAAAATTATAATATTAAGACTATCATCATCGATACATGATGTTAATGCGTTTTATGAAATTCTCACAAAACGCATGTACTGCGATAATATATTTGATAGTAGTCCTAGTTGTTGTACTATAGTTCTTCGCATATATAACGTAGTACCACCAATCATATGAGCTTCGGCGAATCTCCGATTGTTTGAAGTACTCGTTTCCGAGCCGGTATAATTAACGTGTGGGGAAGACTAGTGTCCTTCTCCGACTTTGTCTCCTTGCGTGCAAAGTTAATTAATATCGAAATCTGTCGACTTCGAATCTCCGAGCATAAACAACTATGATATATATATATTCTAACACCAATACGTGATTCCTACACCAAAACCCTTCCAAAACCCGTTGACCACGATGTGGAGTCCCGCACGGAGATATTCGAAAGTAGTAACGGCAAAGGGGTCGTTTTGTAGGGGCCGGGGGGGGGAGGGTGAGATGGGGTGGACGGTCGTGACATATAGTCGGCGGGCGGAGTGTGCGTAATGATTTCCGGCAGACCGGTTCTCGCCGGTGGCCATTCGCTTTTCCGTCGAGTCAACGGGTACGAATCGAATGTCACCGCCACCACCGCCAAGGCCGCTGGCGCGCACGAGTGTAAACGTTTCGGGCGTTGGTGGCGGTGGCGGGTAAACGGAACGGGCGTATTATTTCCACGGACGCCACCACCGCCACCCCGTGCGTAAATATGCAATCGGCGGGGGCTGGCGGGTGCGGGGTGAAGTCGGGTAGGAAACACTAGCGGAGGCGGATGACCGTAAAATCAATACGCGCGACGGGACGGCGGCAGTCGTGGTGGGCCGCCGCCGGCGTCTTGGGGAAACACCTCCAGCCACCCTAAGCGAACACGCACCGACTCTGCCGACGCCCGCCAACCACTGGGCCACCACACTTCGAGCGAGCGCCACCCCACTCATTCCTTTTTGGGACCCCTAAGCACTATACACCGGTCCGTCAGTTTTAATATTAAAATACGAATCGGATACACGCGCGCACACACGCACACGCACGCATATATATATATATATATATATATATATATATACACGCAAGTTATTTACGTACTTATATTTATATACATCACGACAAAGGTCACCCCCGACGACGAGGGCGGCGCACATATCACGCGCACGCCGTATATTATACATAACAATATATGCGACCATTATACGCATATACATATATACGCGCACAAAGACGGTGCGCCGCGGCGCCTACAAGTGACGTGTTGCGCTTCCGAGGGGATGGCCGTTAAAACGTTACGTGGTCCAGTGTTATAAAGTGCGACGAGGGGTGACGTTTGCATTATAATATAAATACAGTCACGTACCATTGTAAGTTCTCCGTATTCTTCTTCTTCTTCTCTTCATTACCATTATGACATCGTTGACTCTTTAATACGTGATCATACCATGCATTGTGTTCTCGCAATTAAAACACATATTAAGTGACAGAAGGCATAATTTTACGGGAAAAAAACCCTTAGACATACACACGATAATACGTTTTATTCGAATGTCGTAAATCAGTTTAAATCTTATGTATATTTACATAATACTTAATAGTTAACGCCAACATATAAACAATAATATTATAAACAAAAAATAGCCATCAAAATAAAATTTGAAGTACCTATAATGAAATATGTGTTGTGTAATTTCTAATAAAATTTTATTTTTACACGATTTTGCACATTTCAGCATTTTAATTGCACGTTTCCTATATTTTAACTGCACAAAAATTCGGTCTTTAGTTATCACTATATATTATTAGGTAATTACTTAAAATAGAATTTATAATTAATATACTAACAATAGTAAAAACAACTAAAACGCTAAGGTTTTAGTTCTCATAATTGAGTATATGCCTACTTAAACACAAACCGATTAAAAAAAAATTTACTATTTTAATTAATATTGCATTTTTGTTGTACGTATTATATTGAAATACTCGATAAGTGCTAATATATACAACTTATAGAAGAATTAATTCAATTTTATCTAAAACTATAATACTATTGGGTACCTATGTTTATTATAAATATAATAATAACTACGATCAGTGTTAATTATAATACTGAAATAAAACAATGTTACTAAATACGAAAATATTTTAAATTTTAACTTAGAAATAGTGCATATATTTCCCTAAAAAATGCATTTTGGGCATCAAAAAATAAATCTGTTAAAAAATATTAATACTTTTATTAAAAGACACATAATTTCATTAATTGTATAGGACAATTTTGAATAAATAATAATTACCAAATGAACAATATAGTATGTGTTTTAGGTTCTTCTTTTAATATAATTATTAAAAATGTAACCTTTTTCTAATTGATGTTTTCAAACACATACATTTCGGTCACAGTAGAATAACTAGTAATATTTATTAAGTAAAAATAATATACAAAATACAATTTAAAAAAGATCATACTTATAAATTAATTTACGTTATAAATCTTCGTATTTTAAAGTAGATTGATTAATTACATGTGAGACATTATAGTATGATATTATTATATTATATTGTTTATTATAAGAGTTAACTAAATAAATAGTATTTTTATTTTATGATTGAAAAAATGCTTTATTTACAATTTATATGTTGCATAATGAGTAAGTATGATAATAATATAAACAGTGATACAAATAGGTAGCTTAAAAGGTGTGAATAGAGAAACCATTAAACAAAATTACTACCGTTTAAAGCTTAATGGGTTTAAGTGAGAAAATAGTGTTTTTTGTTTAAGATAAAATCATATATTGGTCAAATTTTATCTACAGTCTCCTTGTAAAAACAAAGTAAATTTAATAATAAATTATATTTTCTAATAAGCAATAAAAACCGTGTTTATATTTTATACATTTTTACATGTTATCGTATTTATTGTAATATTTTCAAGAAACTTATATTTATGTATCTCAAGTTTTATTTTATTTTTTTTCATGAATCTTACACAAATTATAGTCACATATTTCGCAGTACTTGCTCATTAATCCATAAAGTCATTTATGTCAGCGGTTCTCAAACTATGGTACGCGTACCACTAGTAGTACGTGGAAAACTAAATGGTGGTACACGAAATTTCACACATGGTGGTAGAACAAAGAGTAAATAAATAAATATTTTTTATTGTATTTGTTTGAAACAGTTAATATAAATAAGTTAAAAATTATATTACTTATAATAACATTGTTCTTTACAATGCGTACGACGTACAATTCCTACAACCTCAACTAAAAACGAAAATGAAACTTTGATAAAATGATCGTGCGATGAAAATTTGAAAATGAATTTCACTAAATTAAAATGTTTTGGATAAAAATTAAAAACAAATATCCAAAAGCATTATTATTTTTAATACTATTTACAACTACTTATCTTTGTGAAATTGGTTTCTTTTCAATGCGCGTAGTATAAAACAAATTTCGAAGTAAACTTGATGTCGATTTATTATGTCAATTTTTTATAATAAATAAGAAATAATTATACTGTATGTAGTATTTTACTACCTTATTATTTGAAAGAAATATATTGCAATTTTGGATAGTTCTATTTTTAGTCATAAGTGGGGTGGTACGCGACAAATTAATAATACATATGAGTGGTACGGAAAAAAAAGTTTGAGAACGACTGACTTAAGTCATCAAGTTGTAATACAGTTCAGTATTTTTTAACATGTTTTTGTGCGAACCAATCATTTTCTATAAAATTATTAAAGTTGACAGTAATTACATGCTTACATACAATATACACCGTGTTTGATATCAGTAACTATATAATTCATTTTTATGATGGAAAATCATAAACAATTAGTTTTTATTAGACTGTGACCTTATGTTATACGGTAAACTTTAAATTTTTACTTCAAATTTAAAATATTAACATTTTTGAAATCACGTGTTTATTATATCAATATTAATTATATAATAGTATGGTTTTATTATGCTATTAATAACAAAAGAATTATATTATATTAATTTTATTACGATAGATGATGATATTATAGTTTACAGTAATGATATTGTGATCACTATAAGTTATCATTAGATATTCATTTTAATGAAGATAATAAAGTATTTATTTTTTTTATTGTTAAAATATTTCAAAGTTATGACTCTCTCCTGCAAATAAGTTCCTGGAATTGTGCCTGGTAAATAATACTTTATTCGTTTTGAAGACATATAAACAAACACTAAATGGTTTGATGTACGTTATAATTTAATATCACATCATCATTTTTTATAGACGCATCTAATTTATTATATCTAATATTATGTTTAAATCACTAAACCTAGTTATAAAATCTTATGTCAAGATTAAACATATTTTAAAGCTGCCATCGTAAAAGTTATTGTTGCTATCGTCATAATATACTGTTTCTCATTTGTATTATTCTTTTTCCTTGTTTTTTAGGAACTTTGGCGCGAATTTAAACCGAAAAAATTCCGTAGGTGTTCATTATTCATGGTTTAAAACGACTTTTATTTAAAATATTTTTTTCCATCTTCCTTACTTTTTTTACTTAATATATTTCCTTAATATATGAATCATACGCCATTATTTATTTAGATTTTTTTAAGTTTCTTAGAAAGATAATATAATTTAATATATATACAATTAAACTGTTATGCTTGTTATATTTTATACTATCTATTTCATGATTCAGGAAAATATAGAATTCACAGTTTCAATATTAATCTACAAAAAAAAAAAATAAAAATTGTAATTCTTAGTTCCTAGTTTAATGTATACTAAATTATTTAGTATATAATTAAGTATTGGCTATTTATTAGTTGTATACTGATCCTAATGTTTCTCGTTACATTGTAATACTTTAAACGATTTTATATTTGAAAATGACTGGTATTGTGTTTTTAAAGTATTATTTTTAATAAAATAGTGGAACATAGATTTTGAAATATATTTTTTTTTCGATATATTTGATCATTATTTCCAAATTTTAAGTCGCCCTACACATTGGTAAATCCTACTTCTGTAACATATTATTTATTATAATATAAATACAACTTAATTATTTTAATTATTTTTCTATGTTATTATCCAGTTAATGTTATTCATAATTTTCACGTATCTAAGCACTACTATTTATTTTGTAACATAATTTAATTTAATGCTTACTAATAGTAAGCAATATAATATTTAATATATAACTAACTTATTTAATACATCAATTATTTATGCACTATAATATAAATAAACATTTTATATTTTACAAAGTATAAGTTACGGCTGAGGGATGGAGCAGATAATAAAGGTAAAAATGTACCTTATGCCAATACACCCATGAGATATTAGTTAGTAAGTCTCTTGGTAAACGTTGAAATAATCTGTGTAAGGGATTATAAGGAATTGTGTTTGATAATAAATTACTTATATAAGAGAATCTTTGAGTGAAAAATGTGTATTCACTTTTTGATACTTGGTGAGTTACAGATAGTTAGCACTTTGCAATTGTTTTCGCAATTTATTGTTAGTACATACTATACACCCTGAGATAAATTTACAACAAGCCAACACGTAAATTAAAATATATTTTAACATTTTTTATGTTAGCTGTTATAGTAACTTTTCAAAACTACTCCACCAGAAGCTGTGAGGAGTGCTTTATAATATATTTATATTATTCTTAGTTTTCTAAACTTGGAAAAAATACATTTGAACAAGAAAGTGAGCATATAAGATGATATTTTATACTGATTGTTTTTCCTTTATCATTTAAATGGTGATTAAATCAGTGTATTATATTTATGTCGTCGGACTCAAGAATTTGTTTATCATTTATGTTTTAATATTTATTTGTAAAATTATAATTGCATCATCAAAGTAGAAATCAGACATTCGGACTTATACTATAGTATAATATATAGTTGGCTTGGAAATGTCTTTGTTAAAAATTATTTACAAGAAAAGTTTTGTATTATGTCTTTGACAATTTTTCTATCCTATGATTTCTATTCTATGCATTGTCAACATTTCATACAATGGAAAGTCCAGAAATGATGATGTCAAAGCGGCTTTCTACTCTAATTGAAAAGTAAAAACCAACGGATCGTTCGTATAAAATTCATTTTTAAATCTAGAACAACCGTTGTATTATTTACCATTGACTATCATTAATAACTATCAGGGGTCCTGAAAAATATGAAACTTATATAAATTATAGATATATAAACCACAAGAACTTTATTCAAACTATTTTAAATACAATTTCCTAATTTTAATATAAATCATTGCATTATATGCTCAATTGGGATATCTTTATAGTCTTTATAATATCCAGTTAGGATTTTCTATCCTTAGCACAACGAAAACAGCATTACAAATATATATACAATTTTGCTAGCTATATCTGAGATTTTGGGCTTAGGATCAAAATATATCAGAGGTTATATAGGTTAGTATTCCAGAATCCGATTATCAATATTGTTGTTCTACATTATATTCGTCATTATATTAGTTATCAATTAATTACACATTCAATAGATAGATTACATATGACTATAGAGAATCAATTTCTTGTTATTTTTTTATTACTTTATCTAAACCAGCTCTAATCTAATCTGGAGAATTTTTAGATAAGTATTATAAAATAAAGTAATTTCAAAATTTGTATAGAAATCTTATAGTCTCACTATTAAATAGTTAGGACTTCTGCGTAAGGTACAAAAGTGATATGGGTTTAAAGTATTCAGTTAAGTTGACATATAATTTTTGTAAGCATAAACTAGAATTATTAAAACAAACATTTGGATAAAGTGTTTATACTTAGTAGTATTATATTTATGTCAGAAAGAAAAGATTTTTTGTACCTCAAAATAAAATAATCATAAAAAAATTAACTATACTGGAGGCAAGTTATATTGTAATCATAACTTAACCAACTCATACAAGTATTTACTGCTTATATTTATATTTCATTAAGTACTTTATTTTAGAATCAAACTATACCATAGAATTTAAAACTATCGATTGGATGAATGAGAAGACTAATTTGTATACATCAATTGTTGTTAATAAAGAACCTCAACAATTTATAAGACTGCTTATTTTAATAAAAAATCTATTTTTAAATTAAATGTTCATTAATATATTATAGAAATATTTTTTATCAAATATAATAATTATTTATTGCGGGGAGGGGGGGGACTTAAAGTTTTATTTTTGAACATTTATAATAACAATTTCAGGAAATGCTAAAATTAATTATAAATAAAAAACTTAGTATTATCAAGATTAAAAATGCAGTTTTTAATACTTATATATATTTTTTTAGCAAAATGTATGTTAAAATTAGTATTTTAAAAACAATAATTTATTTTAAAAAATACTGGATTTAAATAATAATTATAGTTGTTTTGTACATTATGGTCATTAGCTCAGCTGTAATTTATTTAATTTCAAATAATTTAAATACAAATAATTCTTTTTAAACTAAATATATTTTTGATGAAATTAATTATAATTGTTTAAACAGAAAACTTAAATAAATAACTATGCTTTGTAATATTTACTTCACTATAAAATTGGTTCAATCGTTTTATCTGGTTAATAAAATGTAAATTTGATTATTATTCTGTAATTATTTTATAAATATTCATTGTTCCCTAACACAATAATGATATAAATATAAATCAATGATAATAGTTTTAAAAAAATACCAGTTTTCTTTAAGCCGTACATACTATATCACGTAGGTTTAAAATGATAATAATCAAAAGTTGTTCTTTAAGTTTTATAGAGTTTCCTTTATGAGACGCTTAGCACCTTGTTTCTCATTATATAATTATTAAAAAACACTTCGAACTTTTCTCTTTGAATTCTTCTTATTATTTATGTAAGAAAATGTTTGTTTTCATGAAAAGGGTATAGATAAAGATAGCTTAAAAAGAAGATGAATTTTAAGAAATGTTTCTTTTAAATTATTTATATCTATCTATAAAATCATAAAATATAAAAAAAATGGACATTCAATTTAATATTTGTTTATTAAATGTTGATAACTGATAATTTTTAATAAATTAGAAAATACAAAAATTTAATAGACCTTATAATTTATAATATATAGGTAATGAATAATAATCTGGATATTTAATGTTTAAATAAATTTGAGTTACTTAATAATGTAAGAAAATATTCAGATTTCACAAAAATAGTTGATACATAAATATACTTTTAAAATGTAATTTTACTCATTTAAATTAAAACTAAAGGACATATTTTTAAAGGAAATTCAATTAATGTGTATTGTTTTACTTTAATAAAAGTATAGTTTAATTCAAAGGGACCTGATATGTTTAATTTTGAAACATTTAATATTTAAATACTTTAAAAATACAAAGAAAGTTTTTATGTGGGTAGTATATAATATGATAAATGGATATGCTCACTTTCAAAGGTTTAAGCTAATCGTTTAATGCGAATAAGCTTATCCTAAAATCTTTCTCCATCTGTCAGTTATAATTTATGTTTTATACAGTTATACATATTTTATTTTTGCTTGTGAGTAATAATAGTATAATATAATATTATATAGTCATTTAGAACTTAATATTATATATTATAAAAATATATTATGTAGTAATACTGTTTCATAATTTAATGTCATATTATCATCTTATCAAAACAATGAGTTCTGTTCAATGATAAACTATTATCCTCTTCTATTAAATTTAATATATTTAAAAAATTGCTTATGTATAAACCTAAACTATTGTTTAAAAAAATGCATTAAGTTTATAAAAATGATTGATATTTTTTATATACAATTTAATATGTGACACGAAATGTGATTATGAAATGTTTGATACACATACAATAATTATGACTTAAACACAATATTAAACATAAACATATTATACATTTTTTTTTTTTTATTAAATTCATATTTGAAATTTTTAAAATTTGGGTTTAATATAATATTAATAACCAAGGATATAATAAAATATTTTATTTTTGCTGTTATTAATTAGTATTTTCAAACATATTTGTCGTATACCTTTGCTCATAATTAATGTGTGTATCAAATAACATATTTATCGTCTGTTAATAAATATAGGTACTAAATGCATAATTATTCATGAATATAATCTAACGTAGGTATAAATATATAACGTATATAGATACTCATTTATTAAGCTCCTAATTTTAAAATTGTTTCATAATTTTAGCGTAATTTTGAATAAAAATTAAAAAACTACTGTAAATATCTACTTATTATGTACTTCTAAAGTCAACGATGTCGAAGGTGTTCAAAAAACAATAATTATATACACATCAAGTATTAACACAATAGCTTTGAATTCGGTACCTATATTATATACTTGAAGGATCCTTATTGACGTCACTTTGTTTTTTATTCGCTTTTATCAAAAGCATTTTATATTGTTATTGTATTACTACACTTATAAAATTGTATGATGTAGGCACTTCATAATTATAATACATATTTTATCAAAGGTTTAATATTATTGAGTTATTGTAATTTAATGTTTGTGTCTTTAATATTATTTGTTTATCAACATATTACATTGTTTTTTATAGTTTGGTATTTCTGATAATGATTTTTTTTTTATTTATGTTTTATAGTTGCAAAAATGTTTCCATCTCTGTGGGTAACATTTGTTTTTGTAAATATCTATAAAACCTCATTATTAGAACCATATCAGCTAGATGTTTTTGATCAGGAATTTTTACTATGATTGTGTCCATTTTTACATTTTGTATTGTTTTTTTTTTCAATTATTTCCACAAAATAATTAGAAATCAAACATTGCAAAATTAAACTTTTTAACTTAATATCAATCCATATTTAATTATACAAACAATATTATTTTAATTCAAAAAAAAAAAAAAAAAATGCATTTAATATGTTTATAAAGTTATGCTTTAGAATTTTAGATATTTAAATGAGATTTTATCACATCATGTGTATTTTAATATTAAATAAATTTGAGTTAATCTAATATTAAAATATGCATGTGATTAAATCTTATTTAAATATCAAAATTAATGTATAATTTTAAAACACATATATATCACCTTATAAATACATAAACAACAAAAGGTATTTTCTAATAATTGTTTATTATAATAACTAATAAGGTTCATAAAGGTTCTTGAGTCGATTGTATATTAAACACCAATTATAATTTAAAAGATTTAAAATTAATTCTCGAGAAAATAATTTAAAAATAATTATAATAAATTAGTAAAGAAACGAATACAACCACACGGTTTTAATTTTAATTTATATTGGGTTGGCATAACTTATTAAAATCTAAAATCACCCACACCTAATTATCTAATATCAAACTTCACTCCAGTATGAAATTATTTATTAATTAATTTATTGTACGTACCTACATATATAATTTGTTTTACTATTATTATGCATTTTTAATTTACATCATTTTCATGTTTATTCTCTCAAACAACCTATTTGACATATGTGTATAAACGCACGGAATTTATTGAATATGTTTTTCCGTTATTAAGTTGAAATATACGAATTATATTAATTCTATTATAGCTGGTTTATAAAATATAACTAAAAAGTGCTCAAATAATTATCAAACATGAGTTTATAAATTTGAATAAGTTATTTCATATATATTTTTTTAAATTAAAATTAAGTTTTAAGTCTACAATAACTCTAAAACTATTTTTGTGTATATTAACATATACTTTTTAAACTTTAAATTTTTTTCATATTTGT
The DNA here is from genome assembly GCA_014851325.1 of Pentalonia nigronervosa. Lineage (NCBI taxonomy): Eukaryota > Metazoa > Arthropoda > Insecta > Hemiptera > Aphididae > Pentalonia > Pentalonia nigronervosa. The sequence goes on along the minus strand of JACXSJ010000447.1, from coordinate 281,846 downwards.
AATTGTTTTGAAAAATGTATAAACATAAAAATATATTTTTAAATATGGTTTTAATATATAAGTATTTTAAAAATCAAACATAATTCATTTATTTATTTAAAATATTTAATACATAATATAAGCAAAATACAAGATAATACACGTTTGAATATTAACTTAAAATCATTCATTTTATATTCGTAATTAATTATGTACAGTTTTAAACTTTCCAGTTAGAACAGTAATTGAATTTGTGGTTTTATACGTCTATCGTCAATTTATCACTGTTTATAAAATATAAAACCACGAAACGTATTATAAAGTCATATAAAAATATTATTCTGTATCTCAGTGTCAAAATTATATCAACAACTTTAATTAACACAGCAGTTACACCTATTATAATAAACATCATTTTGAGTATTATTTTTTCACCCCCTCCCCCAGTTTTGTTCTATATAACATTATTTGGGAGATAAATTTCGCGACCAGTATATTTATACGAGAAACTAAACATTTAATTTAATACATATTATAAAAGAAAAACCATGTATTTTTCAATATATTTACTCTTCAAACGTGTTTTGATATTATCAAGTAAATTCATCACACAATTTAAAATCCACTAGAGTTCTTAAAAATGATAAACATATTATGTAGATGATATTCATTATACTTATAAGTTGCCTATTGATTTTACGAATCCAATAATTTATCAAGAGAATTTGGCGCTATAACTTGTGTTGACTTTATTTTATTACACCAGACTATAAAAAGCAAACCAATATAAAAATAATCGATAAAAAATTCTCGTTTTTTTTTTCAATTTTTTAAATCTACGAGCATTCAAATACCACACTAATTTAACATTGTTGAAATCCATACAATTTATCTTCTTTTGTTTGATAAAGAATAGTTACCCGAAAAATAATTTTTTAAATATAATTTAATGTTTTGATATTTTATTTTTAAAACTCGTGGTTTCTGTATAAACATTTTAAGAAAAAAATGAATACCTAATTTTGTTCTCAGTTTATTACGATAAAACCCATTCAATGCAACTCTACATACAGCTCACTGCTAATAATGCCACATACGTTTGCTATAGTTACCATGTATTGTGTGATTTTATCGAATAGGTCCGATATTACAGTTATTAAAAGTGCGTATTTTTATCAAAAACCGTTGTTCGTTATACTACAAAGTTTTTGAACTACGTTTCAGTCGATGGCCGGAAGAACGCCCCTCTCCCTATTCCGGCATTTCAAGCCTCAACGGTGGATTCGATCATTACCTTTATACACGCCCGGTGCGCCTCTTTGGTCCATGTCTGTGGAGTGTGTTGATGGCGGCTGCAGTGGCGAGCGTATTGTGTGCACGTACATAATATAATATTATATTATATTATATACAGTACTTAGCATATACTCTACTGCGTAACGCTGGCGAACGGCGGAAAGACATTAATTAATGCTCTGCCACCGCCACGGGAACAAAGGCTGAGAATGCTTCGGTAACTTTAATCTCCGGCATCCGTCGAAAAACGCTGCCAGCGTCCGCTGATCGATTGCCCCGATGTTCATCCGAATTATTACTATATTATACCGTCGTACTTCCACTCGTTCCGTTGTCGCACCGCCATCGTATTTAGTCGTCGGGCCCGCGTGCCGCGACGTTAAGCGATTGTCGTCGCCGTCGTCGTCATCGGCCGCGAGCAACAACGAATCCGATGGGATTTTATGAAAACCATCATTATCATTTAGACACGTCTTGTCCTGCGCAGTTATGTCCCCATCGCACGGCCTCCATGTCGATTTCGGCATGTCCGCTGGTTTTAATGTTTCTGTACTGTTTTATTTTCCTGATTATTCCCATTCGGGCTACGGCCGTTATGAGGTGTTTCTGTAATTTTATATACAGTGTGTTTCATCGAAATAGTAAAACGAAATATTTCAGCCGGATGACATTAGTTATGAACTGGGTATTTTTAAAAAAGGCAGAAGATTATTAAATATACATTTTGGGCGAATTTTCAAAATGTTTACCCTTTCAGTAATAATGTACATTATTTAATGAAACTTTAATTTTAAAATGTGATTGAAAAAAATTAGAGCTTTTGTATTTATTAATAATAATATGTGTAACCATTTAAAAAATATGTTTTTACGGAGTACGCACACACCAATAGTAAAAAAAAAAAAAATTATAATTTAATCAAAAAGTGTGTTTTATTATCGTTTGTCTTTTTTGAAAACCCTCATTTCAATCTAAGCTCATCCGTCTAAAATATTTGGTTTTACTATTCAAGATATTAAGAACATCGCGTATTCAGTGACACAACTAGGGGAATGCTGTAACCCCTCACCTATCGTCGAATAATGAAGCACTATGCGTATTACCTAGGATAAAATATTTTAATATTTTAGATTTCAGATTTTAATATCTGAATATTACATCCAAAACTCATAAAACTATAATACATTTATTGAAATAAAATTATAATTACATAGATATTACCAAAGTAAAAAAATGTTTAATTAATTTATGATAATAATTATATGTGGATTATCTGTCAACATAATAAACGATAATAATAACAATTTTAATAGCTTACATTTATTATTTACTTTCCCATAACGTACTTTAATCGTATTTTGAATTTTGAATTACATATTATTATATTAGATAATTTACATTTGAAAATATCAATTTAAGATTAAAATTATTAATTCTCGTTGCACCATTGTTTGCCATGTGTTTACTTCGTTAATATCGTGTTTACAATAATATATTATTACAAAAATTATTATATACAATAAATATAAATATTAATTATTACTTATACAATAGTTTTTGAATAGTGTAGTGATTTTTAATAATATTATCTTGTGAATATTTAGCTATGCAACTAATATAACAATGATACAAAATATGTTAGCATAAACAATATTCAAAGTTTAACTGTATCGTATATGATTGTTAAACTAAAAAATAACCAATTAAAACCTAATGCAAATTTATATAATGTAAAGAAATTGACATTATTTGATTTACGATTTATTTTTAATCCTACTTTATTATATCCTTCATGTAGTTATTGGATTGTTTTGTTGTCTTAAATATAAATTATGAAAAAGTTAGGAGGAGTACTATTCCTTGTTAGGACTACCTCAAAAGTACAACAGAGTCTTGATAATTAAAGCTATATTCATATTATTTAAAATTTACTGTCTAATGTTAATACGATTGTGTAATAAGTTAATCAAAATGCATATCTAATGTTAACACTATTGAGTAAATTGTAAACATTAAGGTTGACGTCATATAAATAATATTAAAAATACAAAAAGTAAAGCCAATATTTCTATTGGATAGTTTAACTCATATGTCAACAGTTATTATCGAACCTGATAATTAGTAAAAACATATTATGTTAAGACATATTTGGATTTTTAAAACATATACTGAATGTAATAAAATAATAATTATACTTTTTAATTGTTTATCTGTAATTTAATTTTTATAGATAGTTATATTTAAGTGTAGCTACTATATTATAGTCTAACAATTGTATTATGTATTCTCAGACATTTGAATGGGCACAGACAGTTATAAACTTGTACTAGTGCATAGAAACAGTAAACAATTGTTTTTTTTCATTTTAGTTTTACTTTTAAACAGTTTAATACTTGTTATATGAAAATTAATGTGTTTGTACATATTTTTTCTATAAACTAATAACATTTTATTAAAGATTAACACAACTACTGCTGAAACTGAAAAGTATATAAATTTGTAATATTTTTTTGAATTTTGAAACTTTGGATAATCTCGAGTGATAATTTATTTCTAATAATATTCAACTTCAAAAGGATAAAAATTGTAATATGTTTTCAATGGATCATTCAACCTTATAATCTTATATCACGAGGCTATTAGAGTATCATATAATATATTATACCTATTGTAAACTAGCTAGGAAATGAAAAAGCATAGAAAATTGATTTTTTCTTCACATAAATTATTTTACAATAAAATCCCTTGGAAAAAGTATATTATTATTGTAAATTTAATTAGCATATAGTAATGTTAAATACAATTCACTTACTATATACATTATATTACTCGTATAAAGGGTTTAATACTACCATAGTGTATAATTTAAATGATTCATTAATTTTAGTAATTTATAAAGCCTACCATCTATAAATAGCTTAAAATTAGCTAAAATAGTTTGAAAATGTGATTGTGTATAAAATATAATAATTTAAATAAAATTTGGAATGCTTTAAGTTTCTACTATTAATATTTTTTGTGCTATGTTATTTATATACTACTAGAAAATGTCCCTCAAAGTTGAAACTTGAAGCAATTATATTACTCCACAAGATGTTAATTATCACCAAACAAAAAAAAAACGTTCATATCATTACAAAATCAATACATTCATCGGTCAACGCTCAGAATCTAAAAGTATTTTTTTAGTATATCAACTACACCATTAGGTAAATCATTTTTACTTTGATTTTCATTTAAGGTATTTTAAAATAGGTAAGGATGATACTATAGTATAAGAACGAAAAAAATTCTTCAATGGTTTCAACTATTAACTAAATATACTAAAGTAGTTATGTATAACTCTGTTAATAGTTAAAGGTATTGATTATTATAGGATAAGTTCCTAATTTTTATTATTGTCACGATGATGCAATAAATAACTGTTTACCTTATAACAGTTTGGAAAAAAAATACAAGTTATATGTATTATTATTATCATATATTATTGTGTTTTTACTGTTTCTTTTAAATTTCAATGAAAATAGAAATCACGGTAAATTGAAACTTGTATTCATATGATATAGACTTTTTAGTTTTGATAAAATAATTGCAGAACTAAAAACAATATTATAAATAGTTATCGAAAAATCAAAAATAAATTGTAAAACAATGACATAATAAATATTTATAATTTCTATTGACGCTGTAAATTTTGAATATTTAATTAACTTTTTAATTAGGTATCTATATGTATACATACATAAATTAATTATATAGGAGCTCGACGTTTCACCCTCGATTAAATTATTATAAAGCAAATATTTTTATCGGCCCAATTATATTATTAATATCGCCCTGAATTTATATACGTGTGTATAATAATATAATGTATTATAATACACAGTTTTACGATAAAATAATTTTCTATGTGGTTTGGAGCGTAACTGTTTTGTATTAATTTTCTGTACGATATCTACTATTTGACTAAAATACCTATTGTTTGCAAAACAAAAATATATTTAAATTTCTAGCTAAAGATTATATTATACACGCTTGAGCACCAAGTTTGTAAGGCTGTAAATTATAAACTGGCATCAACACCCTTTAATGCCATATTTTAGGGTCATTGCAGCAGCCAGTGAATGCAAATTTGGCGTATGCTGCCTTTTTACCATATGGTATCTATATTTAGATGTTTAATAACCAAAATAAATGATTGTTCAAATTGGGAGATTTAAAAATATTATACTATATTATTTTGCCCCTGCCAATGGATACGATTATTACTTTCGTTTAACACAGGTGTATATTTTAATATAATGTCTCTAATTTCGGTCTCTTACTTACTTAACTCGTTTTATATATTCAAGCGTTGTAGATATTTTAATATCGACTGCCTACATTTCACTTAAAAAATTGCCCGAAAGTAATCACATTACAATTATAACACATTAACGAATTTGTTTGTTTTAGATAATATATATACATTTTAATTTATTGTGGCATGTGTCAGTGGCGTAGAACTTTCTATATAGCTGGCTATAGCTTGCCAATTTTGGACTAGTTAAATAACTCGAGAGACTTTAAAATCTACTGGCCATAGACTAATGAATCAGACTTCGTTTCCGGTTAGTGTAAAATAATGTTTCAGCTAATCTTTCGCTCCTTTCTTGAAATACGTGGTACTTTGCAATAAATGTTTTATTAACTAAGACTAGAGCCAGACGTCAATATTAATAACCGACAAATGTGAAAACTGTTCTAAAAATTTCGTTATAATAATTAAATACATCTTAGTCGATTCGGTTATTTCGTTGAAATTATATAAACCAAATGTTTCCTTAAATTTTTTAAAACAATAAGAGTTGTGTTACAACTAACATTTATTTTAGTGATAAAATTCCAATGAAGCAAGTTATATTACAATTTTTAATAAAACTGTTCGGCATAAGCATAGTTGATACATTGATTATATAGAAATAGTGTTTTTAATTAAATTTAAGTATCTATATGACTGAACTCAATATAAATATTATGCTTTATATATCAAATTATTTACCAAGTTTATCGTAAATCATAATTTTTATAATAGTATCTTTGAATTATTGCTTAAATATGTTCTACGGGTTCTAATACTATACTAAACAATCATTGTTTGATTTTGATAATTACAAGAACAATTTCCGGATAAGCCTTATTTGATTTAATGTTGTTTAAAAATCTTTGTTGCATAGATTTAATTAATATACCTGTTACCTATCATATATCTGCAATACTAGAATTTTATTTCAGAAGTGATGCTTATTACCTTTATATTTTTATTTTTTTTTTTTTAAACTGATATAATTAGTTGGCAAATAAAAAAGTGAAAATTGATCATTTATTTTAATTCAATAATGCTAATAGCAATATACAGAACTATATAACTTTATTTAAATTGGAATATTAAACAAAATAAACGATTATCTGAATTAAAATGGCAATAGAATGCATCTTTCGTCGTTTTAAAATAGACTGTATGATAGATACTCAAGTTCATAATTTAACGATGCACAGTTATAAATAATATTTATGTTTTGTTTTTATTTTAATCTGACGTATTTTAAAACAATGGTAGAGCCAGTATTTAAAAAAAAAATTTTGCATTTAAATAACTTTGAAAATAATTGTTGTTATTACATAAACAATAATGAACGTTTGCCGTCAACGTGGCGTGGCGTAGCGAAGCTACAAACAAACAACTATATGCTAATGTAATATTAATGAAAATTACCATCCAAGTAATTTAAACAATGAAATAAAAAATAAAATATTTTTCATAGAGTCATGTAAATCATTATAATATTCGGCTTGAGTAACTTTCAAACATTACAACATTATGGTATATAAGATAGGCCACCACAAAGCAAACCAATCAAAGACGTAAACACAGCTGTTTTTAATTTTCCAAAGTTTATACAATTATGGAACCGTAACACACGCCTTTACTTGGGGCTTTTTTTAAAAATAAAATTTAACGTATTTATACGAATTTGTTACTCTATATGATATTGTTTTTGTCACTTAATAGATACTCGGTGGCTTTATATTATATTTTCTAAATAGAAACCAAATTTTGTTGATGCGAGAATTTTAAAAAACTGTGCGTTTTATATTAGACTTGATGACATTCATATTGTAAACATTTTTGTAAATTTATTTAACAATACTATGTCAACGAAATGCAAAGTAAATAACTGTTTGATACGTTATTGCAATATAATCCATTTTGTGTAATATATTGTTTGAACGCTAGTCGAGGTATCTTGCGATGGCAGATTTCACACTTTCACGCTTATAGTGCAGCAGAATTACCAGAAAAATCGTAGGCATCCTTTTTTTATCCGAGAAGCAAGGGTTGAACCATTTATATAATGTACACTCGACGCCATCCGTCTTTGCCATCCCGCAAAGTGCATACACGTATATAATACGGAAAAAGAAAATATTATACATCTCGCTTACAAATTGGCTTGTCCATTTAACTTATACGCATACTCACGAGATTATATTGTATAGCAACGATTTTTCGATATGGATATAGTAGGTACCGATGATCGGCAAATAATATACAAGGTCTGCGATTCGTTTGCCATAGAATAATAGAGAGTATAATAATCAAAACTAACTTTTATTAACAGGTCGTCTGCCATCATATTGATCTAGTAATTGAAGCGGGGGTAGTTAACCTTTTTTTTTTATAATGAGCCAAATAAATAAAATAAAAATAGAAATGTGCCATATAAAATTAACACTTTTTCATAATTTAAATTAAACAATATATAATTATCTTATTTTTTACATAAATTGGGATTTCTAATAAGATTTATTACTTTTTTTTTTTTTAATAGGTTAAAGCCTCGATAACTGGACCATTGGCTTATTTAATACTTAAATTAAATTGTACAAACTAATATGTTTTGTAAATAATAAAATGTTTTGAATAGTGTCTTCGTTGGGGCCAAGTGCATCGTAAAGGTGCTCGAATATGTCGAATTTTTGCATATATGATAATATGTTTGATAGAAGTTGGATAGCCGCATGTTTGACATATTCTTGGTGGTTCTTTTTTCATTAGACGAGCATATGTATAGTGTGTGTGGCCTATCCTATGGCGATTTAGTATAACTTTATCTCTTCGTTTGAGGGATTTAGGGTTATTCTATTTTTTGGTTGTTCTTTTGATTTTGTTTAATTTTCTATTCATTTTGCCATTTATTTTTAAATAAGTTGTAAATAATTTTGTTTAAACCTTTATCTGAGTTTGTATTCCAGAGGTGTTTGATGTGGGTTATTAGTTTTTTTTTAGCAAGTACGTCCGCTCTTTTATTACCAATGATTCAGCAGTGCCCAGAAATCCACGAGAAAATTATTTTATTGTTGAATTCATAAGTTAAGTTTAATACTTTATTAACGATAATATTATCGTTATTATTATTCATAAGGCTTGATAAAGTACTTATGGAGTTTGTCAAAATAATATAATTATTATTTTACAGAGATTAAAAAAGTTAAAATTTCTGAAATAATGAGTGTTGATACTTAAAATAATCATCATGTATAAAATGAGTTTTAACGCAAATAACTCATTTCAAAATTTATTAATATTTTTAACAATATTCAAAAATATAAAAATAGTTAAAGATTGTGTCTTTTTTTGAAAGAAATACCCAGTATGCTTAATATATATGCGTCATACAGTAAACAATTAAAATTATTGAGCTTTTTGATGTCTTAGGTTATAATATAGAAGAATACTATTATTATCATTTACCTTTCATAATACTACCTTTTTAAAAATCTACTACCTATTTCTTATTTTTTGTATCTAATTTGAATCTAAAATAATTGTATAAGTAGCTCAGTTTGTTTATTTTTTATAATTTTTCCCAGGATTGTTTACCGTGGATTATTTGGAAAATGGTATTTTCCACCAATTATAGTGTTTGTAATTTTCGTCACCAATAGCTTCGTATAAGTGTGTATGTAATCTGTGTTAAAATGTATTAAAACAACACGTTTTTGAGGCACATCTATATAGTAAGTTTGTTGCTTTTATCATATAGATTTCGGCCTCATTAACGTTTGCAGGGGGGCTACGAACAAGCTACCACTATCCTCCACAGTAATACATAATAATAAACCAAAACGGTCCTTAAGGTCCACAATACACTCAGGTTAGGTTAGGTGAAGACTTAAGGTAAACTATACGTCAATGTAGTCATGTTATACTCATACGAAATAAATAAATACGAAAGATCAGTTTATTATTATTGGCAATACTATATTGAAAAAATATTCGTAGGACAGAGTATTTATTAACGATATACATATGGTATTATCAAATATACTATTATTATTATTATTATTACAGTAATTCTTGTCGCTGTAGATCTTCTCAGACATAAGCCCCTCGTCATCACACAACCTCCTTTACTGACGGTACGAATCCATCTTCGTCGCCCTGGATCGGCTAATCCGCCGGCCGGTTTCTCGCGCGATGAGTTAATCGAGCGCACAGTGGTTACGCGCGGACGGTCCTATCGTGCTACTCCTCCACTGCCGAAGTCCGCTTCCGTCCGCAGATAACGCGCGGGCAGCAAAGAAAAGGGTTGTGCGCGACCGGAAACGGTCATTAATTACCCCGAGAATACACACACACACTCTCGCTCGCGCACGTATGTATACTAATCCAGAACGACCTTCTTAAGCACCGACGCCACCACCGCTAATACCATTAGCGTCTCATTCGAATAGCCCGTAATTTGTCCCCGAGGAGCTCACGGGCCTAGGGCTACCCACCCTCACCCGTACTTCACCTCGAAAACCACTACCACGTACCGTCTACCCACACACCTAGCCGGTGCGGCGACACCGTCGTCTCGAGCAGAACGATATAATAATTTAATAATGTATGCAAATCATGTATTTGTGTACGTGTATAATATGCTATATAAATATACAAGCTTGGGCGCAGGTGAACGTATCTATATAAAGACAACAGACATTATTATAATGTCGTAGGGTTGAGATGGCTGTGGCGGCGTGGAAGACACCTCGAAATTCATCCGGGACAAAAGTGATTGGAATATTATACATTATATAATACAATAATATGTGTGTAGGTATATTAAGGTTGTGGAGGTGTAGCTCGGCTCCATGTTTTTTAGATTCAATACGAATTTATTGATATTGCAATGATTATGTGTTTATTGTTCTGTGTCTACCATCACTTTATGATTGAGTAAAAATGATTCAACCTTCAATATCAATACATTATTTTCTAACAGGAACGTGATTTATTATTTTATATCAATGTCAATAAAAATATTAATGCTCAGTTAAAATGCTTGAAAATGCAATACAAAATCCAAGATAAATTCTTCTTTTGTGATTTAAAAATATTAGAATTACACACGCGTTATGTTTTTTTTTAATGTTTGAATTTAAAATTTTGACAAAATTGGATATTTAAACAAAAAATAACAATTTTGGTTATTTTTTGAAATTTTAATAAATATCATATTTGTGGGGACGTGAAATGTTTACGTATATTATTTTATTTTACTATACGCAATGACATTTTAAAAATATTTTAACTAATATTAAGATATTACTTATATTTACACCGTATTATTAATAGTAAATTAAATTACTATACTAGCAACATAAATATATTATAAAATAAACTTAGTAAAATAGGCTGACAGACCGTCTTCGCTCAGAACCGTTTTAATACAATAAACTATAAATTTAACTTTTTCATTATAGTTACTGACTGGGTACATTCAAATCCAACTGTACAGTAGAGCGATTCACTACTTGCCATTTTTTTTTTTTGTTTTGTTTTTACATCATGATTGCTCAAAATGTATATATTTTACCAATGACAGATTTCAAAATATTTTTAACGACTTTAATCTAAAATTTATTTTTCATTTTTATTGCATCAGTACATAGTATTTATTATATATTATGATTTGCAATCAAAAGTTGATAATAACATAAAACGATTTTGTCGCAATTCATGCGTAGACTTTGGATCGTATAGTAATGGATTTTAAAGTATATTATATGTATAAAATTACATTTTTAAAACTTCACTTAATTATGTATCGTAATTGCATGTTTGGCGTCATAATAATACTCAAAATAATCACATAATAATAAAATAGGTATATTAAATATTTTCAAAAAAAGTTTCTAATATAATTTGAATAAGTTTAAAAAAATAATGCAATTTATTAATAGTAGTTACATATTCCTACTAATTATAGGGATAGGGTCATTATTGTCTTGTATCTATATCAAAACAATAAATTTACCATAAAAATGAAAAGTATTTTATTATAATAATTTATCATTCAAATTTAAATTATAGTTTTGTCATGGTTAATGTTGGTTATTGTTGGTTTATGTTGTTCATAATTAATTAATTACCTCACTATAACGTATTGTCTCAAATAATTTACTCTACTAAAATAAAATAATTAATAACAATATTTAATAAGTACTATGTTTTAATTGTAAAACTTAATATTTTATTGTCTACAAAAAAATTAAACACGCATTTAGTGTGTATCTACCTATAAATTATTATTTTAAATAGTAAAATTATTATTCAACCTATATTTTATATTTCTATCTGTTCGGTTCAGCATTGCCTGAGCCAAATATTAAGTTAAGGTTAACCTTGAGTGATTTACATGCATCTAAGTTATATAGGTAAGCAATCCACTGCATTTGATCGCGGACAATATGCGAGCAGTATATTATCAGGTAGGCAATCCATCTATGGTGAGTATATGAATGAAATCAGAATTAAATAGGTACACGAAAAACGTCTAAAATACGGGCGATTTTTGTAAATTTGCGGAATTGTGTAGATTTTCATAGCCATTGATAAACATTCACGATTCCGAAAATTTGATATGTATACACAATTCCGCATAATTTTAAATGCAACGTTGACATATGATACAATTGTTTTCTCTTATTATTTTTGACAATTTTTTTCTTTAATTTTAGTTCTTTGGTGTTAATAAAAAAAAATCAAGTAGTGGGCTACTTAATCAATTGTTAAATATAAAGTTTAACGACATGATAAAAATATAAAACATAATAATATAATTATATTAAATAGTTAATAGGCAGTTATAAAAATGCATTAAATATAAAAAAAAATTATTAGCTAATTATTAATTTTACAAATTGTCCACTTTTTAACCCGTGTATTGTGTATAACTGTAAAGCAAAAAATATTTAGGGCAATACTCAAATGTACCATTATCAAATAATTTTGCGCAATTTTGTGTTAAAAATGAAATATTATCAGTTGTTATTATACAAACAAAATTTTCATTTGCTGGAGCATGAATAAATTGCTGGTTTTTATATATAAAGCAAACGTCCAATTGCAAATTTCATAATTGTTCCAAAGCTTCATCTAACGATTTGGGTAATGTAGACATTTATTTTCAACGTTTATCATACATAGCCTTTATTATTGATATAATATCTGAACATTTAATTGCTGTGGGGACTTGTGACTTCAGTAATTATGATGTGATTATTTTTACTGGTATGCATAGAATAAATTCTTCAACCTTCCGTTTAGAATTTTCTCTTAAAACTTGCCTATCTAATTTTGTATGAGGATCTGCAGCATGACTATGGTTGCTGGAAAAGTCGCAAACAAAAGTTTTTTCAAGCCTAGAAAAAATGAGCGCTTTATATTATTTGAACACTCCTCCATTTCAGAATACCGTCTTTTTTACGATACCCGACAAATCTGTACTTATATAAATCAACTGATTCTAATTCTTTCCCTTGCTCTGAATTAATTAACTGTCTGTGTAAACCGATCATTTAAAAAAAAAAAAATCAATGGTGTCAATGACTAAATTCATTTCACCTGAAAATGTTATAATTTGGAAAGTATTTGAACAAAATTAATTTTATCTCGTATTATATTATTATATAGTTATTAATTGATATTTATCGTAAATTTTATCTGCAAAATTAAATTTATAGACTTTTGACAGTAGGTATTTAATAATGTTGATGTCATACGAAAAAGAAACGAGTTTTAGTATCAAATTAATGCTTGGGAAATTTCCAATCTAAAATATATCTACTGATAAGGAAATAATTAACCATAAGTCCAAATTATAATACTAAACTCAATAATCCAACGAATTCACAATGTGTAAAATGTAAACTAAAATCATGTTTTCCTGAAAGTTTTTGTAATATATATATATATATTACCTATGTTACAATAATATATTATATTTTATTTTCGGAATGACAACGTTGCATTTAAAGTTATGTGGAATCGTGTATATATATATATATATCAATGGCTATTAAAATCTACACGATTCCGCAAATTTGTCAAATCGTTCACCACCATGAAAAACAAGCTGTAGCTCATAAGTACAAAATATGACCCAAATGCAACCCAAAACCACAAATATAAATATTCCATAAGTGCAAAAAAAATTAACTTTTTAATAAACCACAATCACAAATACATTTTTACATAAATAAAATGTATCTTATTAAAATTATATTATAGTTATTAATTAAGCTTTTACAGTGATATTAAAATGAAAATTATTATACACAATGCACTGCATACCTTTATTCGTATAAATTAATGTAAATGACATTTCAATAGTTAATTTTTGAATACTTAAATTGAAATTTTATCAAAAACTGGACGCAAACGCACACTATTATAGCGCAGTCACAGATTGATATAATACATGTGCATATCTGGTATATGATTTAAAACATTTCGCTGGAATTTTAAACATGTTTCAATTAATAAATTAAGAAAATAAATAAAAATAAATCGAAAATCATATAATAATCTATCTAGTTATAAAGCTATAGTTATCAAGTCAAATACTATTTGATGTAAATTTATACTATACATATTGTATAGTTTTCTTAAATGATATACAACCCTTACCATAATTTGTTACGATAAAATAAGATACAATACGGTAAAACTAAACTCCGACTTAACTCGATCACTGTCATTTTTGAAACATAAACATACTATATATTTAAAGAAATAAATATAATAAGCATCAAATTTTAAACTGAAACTTATAGTGTAACGAATACAATACTATATCCGATAATAAATTTATTTTTGCGCTTTTATCCCAATACCAAGGTGCAATTGAAAAAAATAAACGATTTGAGCTTTTGGTTTCACCGGGAAAACATTGCAACAATTGTCCGTTCCAAAGATTTGTTTTTTTTTTTTTAATTTATTTTTAAAAAAATGTTTAATATGCCATATTTTTACAAATTATAATAGTAATGGTAACATTTGTTGAACTTTTTCGTGTTAAAACTACTTCGTAAACTGAATATTATACTTATAATAACGTTAATAAATAGACATTTTACTATATTGATTATCAATCGTTTAATACGCTAATGTCTGATACCTTAATATATTTTATTTCTTTAATTACATGATTTAAAATGTCTAAAATTTGCTTTTAACAAACTATCCATAGCAAAGTAACGTAATATTACAGAAACAATTTTAATATTAAATAGTTTTACCTTTGTGAAATAAGAATCTAAATCATTTAAGTAATCTTAGTTTGAAATTTATGCTATTGTTTTAATAATTAATTATGATCATTATTATTCACTAGCTGTTTGGTTATTTTTTTATTATAATAAGTAAAAAGAAGAATGGGACAATATTATTTTACTAAACAACAAAACATATTCAAATAGGGAACAAAAAACGAACATAACAATTATTTTGCTTCGTGCTATCAATTTTTGAAATGAATTTTTTTATTTGATCTTTTTAATGAGCATTTAAATAATTAAATCACTTTCCTTAATGAATTTGATTATATATCTATGTATAATTTAGAATTTTTAATTTTATTCACATTGTTAACATTTTCTTTGTTAAAATATCTTATTATTTCTGAAAATGTTGCTCAACTTCTTAACAACTCTTGATATATATATCTGCACGTACTTAAAAGCACTATAGGAATAGGTTTTTTTTCTTTTCAATTTCATTTAATATAACTTTATGAATTTGAATTTGAACATAATTCATTTTTATCAAACATTTCGAGTTTTATTTTATTTTTTATTATTATTTATTTTATTCGAGTAAATAAAAATATATTAGTAAATGAAAAACAAACTAATTAATAATAAAATGTAGGTATTGTATAAATTGTATGTGATGCAATTGGAATATAATTTTTATTTGTACAATATATTAATGCACCGTTAAAAAAAAAAAACTTCTTAAAATCATTTTCTCTTTTCAGACATCGTTATTTTTTAGGAGCCGTATATTATTTTTTTTTTTTTATTGTTTTAAATAAACATTGTACGATCGTTGTCAACAAGCAATTATTATACAAACACACAGGTTTTCTTTTGTACACTCTCTGTAGTAGCTGTTGGTGATTATATTCAGAAAACAAAGCCATTCTCTTTCACGTAATTAATTTGAACATTCGCAATGTATTCACGATAGTAATATATAACGTACTAGCCCTACAATATTTAATTATATAGGTAAAACGTCTTTTTGACGAATGCAATAAAGGCTGATTCTGTTTCCATTAAACATTTGGTTAGGTTCTCGGTCACATCCACAGATATATTAAAATACAACTATAGGCAGCCGACTTTCTCGCATTATAATGTTTTGAAGCCTGAAAATTGCTGAATTTTCTTATGAAAGAGGCCTATGTTTATAACGGTGTTTATGATAAGAACCAAATATACTATAGACCTAGAAATATATAAAATAAAATGTATTTACTTAATTTGGTTATTGTCATACCATATTTTAAATTTAAATGAATAAATTGTAAACACGTAACTCCTTCATGAGATCATTTAGCTATTTTACCGACTTTAATATTTAAGCTAAATCGGCTATCTAGTTTTATTATATATCTGCGGTCATGTCATCATTTCAGTAGATACGTGGACCGAGCGTATCCGTTTTGCGTCCCAGGTGTTAGCCGTAAATACAAAGGAGGGTCTATGCGGAAATGAAAGTTATAAATTATGATATACAACATCGTGATAATAATATTATTATACTCGTATTCGGGTGTATAAAATTATTTGTTCTGTTTTTATGAAATGATATGCATTAAACTAAACGTATAAAATGATGTATATAGTATTGTACAAAAAATAAGGGTGCCTTATTAATGAAGTATGCCTGGTGCAAAATATAATGATCGTTGAATTTATTGTGATTTATAATCAAATCGAAATGCGTTGTATCGGCATCACTTGTAGAATCATCAATATTAGTCTATGATATTTTTGGTTTATTTAGTATTTTTTCACTGAATAAAGTCCCTTTTCGTTTTTAAAATAATGTTTTAAATTAATTTGATGACGATTACTTGAAAATTAAATAATATAAAATTTATATCATGCTTGAAAATTTTGATTTACTAATGTTATACTAAATCATCGTTTTCAATAAGCTCGCGTAAACAAAAAATGTTCATCATGAACGAAACTTAGATTAGTACCTCCTACATAAATTAAATTAATTGAATACAAAAAATACATTGCGGCTTAATATCTAGTTCACCCTATCAGTTATCGTTCAAACTTGTTGAATTATATTATTATATATCTTTAGAAATTTATAAGGAATTAATATCTGAAAATCTACAATACATGTCTGATGATAAATTATTGATTATATTGTGCGTAATGGCGAACTTAAATTTCTATAGTTTTTTCATGGGTATAATATTAATTAATTCATAATATGATGAAACTATACCGTCATATAATATTGTATAATATGTTATTCAAATGTAACTTAATTATGTTGGAATGTCACACAATAATACTACGATTTAGATAATTGATAGCCATCATGATTATTGTGACTGTTTCTCATTAGATACTCAACTCTACATTTTTATAGTTTTGTTCTAAAAATATATAAATATACATTTTTAAGCAAAAATGTTGATCTACAACCATGTTTTTAATGACATTGTACGTTTATTGATTCAAACCATTTTGTAAAATGATCTCTCATTTGTTTTTCACTTTCTAGAAACTATAAGTCATTAAAATGCTAAATCAATAAAAATGTATTTTTTTTCGATTTTAATCAAGTTTTTTTACAAAATTTTATTTTTTTTTTCGAAATTAAAAACTTAGACAATTGTACATTAACATAATAATTTATATCACTTATGAGTATAAATTTATAGGTAGAAATTTAATAATTATTTCGTATACGTATACGAAGTATATATAGGTAAATAATATATTTTTCCTTTTAAATATAGTATAAAAATATAATTTGTTATGATCGTAAAAACAGAATAGAAAAATGAAAATTTAGACATTTATATCATTGAGTATGTCTTATTTGTATAAACAGAGATTCAATGAAAATTAATTTATTGGAAATCCTGTTCCATGACTATAATAATAATAAACATATACTATACATTCACCGTACTTGTTATTTATGATGACTTGCCATATTGTGCTTACAGAGCAGTTTGGCAGAAATCTATTGATAACATTTCAAGCGAATACACACTTTATAGATACATACATTTATGTATTCAATTCACCATAAAGTTGACGTTATTTAAGTATACAATATAGTAAAACACTTGTGGTTTATTGCATATTTTATTTATCAACGTATAAAACTTAGTTTTAATTAAATTGTAATACAAATAAAAAACGAATATAATATAATCGTGGAATGGTTTAATAATGATTAATATTATTAATACCTATTACATTTAAACTTGTACACGAATATAATTAAGACTTAAGTATTTTACTCATAATGTAATGCGAATATTTGGGTTAATAATTTTATTAATCTGTGTTATGACTCTATATTCACATATTTCTAATTGTTTAATGAATAGTTACCAAAATGTTTTTAATTCTGAATGAAATGTTGGACATATTGATTTTATGATTTTATTTATGTGTGACCTGTGTACATTTTTAATGGTAAAAAATACTTTGATCTTCAACTGAAAGGTGATTTCTAGTAGAAAATTATATATTTTTGGTACTTTCGGGGATTAGAGAAAAAAATTCTGAGTACTTTTCAAAATAATGGGAAAAAATAAATAAAAAAAAAATCTTATGAATAACTAGTTTTTCACAAAATCAAAACTGTTAGGTTGAGTTAGGTTAGGTGTGTTTGTTATAATTCATTTTCTTGTGGCCAATTTGTTTTTATTCAAAATTAATTAATGCAGATACTTGAAATGTTTATCAAATATTCATAATGCATTAACTATTAGATATGCATTTACATTTATTATAAAACAATTTTTGTTGGTTAGGATTAAGCTTTCGAGATTTCAGATATGTTTTACTTTTTTGAAATTGGACAAACCGTAAAGGGGAGAACAGTTGTGAAGCGCACAAGTTTAGGATGTGAAAAGTAATAAGAAAAAAATTTACGCTGCACACGCTCAATCATTTGTGGATCTGAAGCAGTATAAATGTCCCAAATAAACAGTACTACATTCAACGATTGAGCGGACTAGAGAATAATAAAGATAACTTATATACATATATAACGAATAATAAGAGAATAATTATATTAGTTTTATGAAATTGAGAATATCCCACACATTTTAGATAATATTTATAATTATATATCTTAAATGAATTAAAATTCGAACTGAATAAAATACAATTATTAATCATTATGTATATAATGGTTAACTGTCCCACACCTACTATCCTCCATTCATCCACGTGGTCAAATGTTAACGATGCTTATTATTACTTCCACATACCTACTCGTGAATTGTATTAATAATAGGAAATCGTACATAACAATCAAATCATTCTATTTAAATGTCATCATCTTATCTTTATTTATGGTTGAGTTCAAAACAAATTTTTAATTAATTTTTTTTTTAGTATGAGTGTATTATAAAATATAAATATAAAGGTATATCATTGATAACATATTTATATTTCCATTTAAATGTTAAAATATAAATTGGATTATGATCGTAATTGTAACGTAAATTATATCAAAATTAATCGAAATATGACATCACATAACTGACCGGTGGATACAAACCGATCTGTTACCAATCCTTTTGTGGTTAAATTTCATCTGCGTAATTAATATCATCAATAAACCAAGTTTAAATTAACCGTTTAAACACTCGCGAGAAAAATATCGTCTGTTTTACTCTACCGTCAAAATACTATACTTTTAATCTTAAATAAAATAAAGTATTAAAACTAAAATTAAAAATGACATTTTAAATAATTATTTATTTTATATATGTAGATTGTAGTAACTATACTATAGTTTCTACTGACTATTAAATATTGACCATTATGAAACCATACAGAACAATAATTTATTATATTATGTATATACATTAATTCAATATAAAATCATCACTGGTGCAGTACTTATACTTGTCCGTTGCAATAACATAACACAGTGCGAATAGGAGCCTTTGTTTTGCCTTAAAGTGCATTTTATATACAAATTACAATAATAGTATATCTTGCATTATATTATAAACAATGAAATATGTTTTCTCGAACAAGACATATTTTGTATTGTAACAAACATATTTGTTTTTGTCTTGTAGAAATGTCACTGTCCACGCAAAATATATGTGTGTGCCATATCCCATGTATATTAAGTCAACGGTGGCTACAGTGGTAGCAGTCATATTGTCACCGAAGAAACATCATAATTTCACTGTTATCGTGAGGAATAAGCGGCGTAGAAAATTGACACAGTCGCCTGAGTAAATATCGTGAGTAGAAATCAGAAAAATTTTCGCTTCCCCTCCCCCCTCTTTATTATGTTACATGGCAATTTTTCCGTCGTCATGTAAACCACCGACGACACATTCCACCATCTCGTTTGACCTACTCATCGCCCCGACCCCGACAGTCCGCGCCCCTTTATCCAATTTATTATCGAACAACATTTTGATCCCTCCTGCGGTGGTGGTAGTGGTGACAACGGTGGTGGACTCTTGCGGTCACTGTGGACATATATATTACCACACACAGTAATATAATTTGGTTCAGTTTATTTTCCGATGCAATAGAAAGTCGTCGAGTGAATGTATATATACAGAAATAACGAATTGAGGTTTAATTTCCGTTCGTCCCCAGTGCATTGAGACCAATTCCAAAGAATTTTACCACTTTGCTCTGTTATTTTATTTTATTTTATTTTTTGTTTTCTGTGCTTCAAAAAAAAAAAAAAAACATATTCTATGAGGTGATAGTAATATTTTATTTGAATTATTAAAAATTGCTTACCACAGAAACATAAATCCACGAACAAATGTTTGTATTATGATAACGGCAAATAAACTTATAAAATAAATTTATTCAACCTAGTATTAATTATAATTTGTATTTGCCCAAGAACCATAATAATTCCATGTTTTTAGTTGACGTGGTAACGTATACAGCTCGTGTACAGTTTGTCGCTCGATAGCAAATAGTATGTTGTATATAATCATAGTTATTAGTTCATCGTTCGAATACGATATAAATAATTATATTTATCGTGTCAGTTTATTCTTGCAAAGTGTGCCAAAGTTTGAAATTTGATACAATTAATGTAAAATTATTTAATTTGCTTGTACAATCGATTATTGTGGAAATAGTAATTCTTGATGTAATAGCTATAAAGTTGAATCGCGAGGTCAGAATTATTTACATTTAATCTCGACGGCTCATATTGGGTTGAATCCATGTTAATACATTATACATATACGGTCTAATTATTCTTGTCGACGTACAATATTATTATTTATTACAAGAGATGAAAATAATTGTTGTTATTGCACGTCACAAATAATAATATGTTAATTTTGTAATAATTAAATTGTACCAATGAAATATATTACCGACGTAGACATGCATTCCGATCGTCACAGTCACTCGGCTGAGCTCATTTAATTACTTATCTTTATAGACATGGTTCATTATTACAGTTTGAAGTAACAAAGTCTTGCCGGATATGAGTGCATGTTGGAGAATACAGAAATTATAAATTTTATTTACTCACAGCGTGATAGGTTACTATAAAATCCTCAAACTGTTGGAGTCGGTGTAGGGTGATAGCCATGCGTTAAAACATATTTTTTAATAAAGAAAGATGTAATTTTGGGGGTTAAAGTTAAAATATGGTTAGTGGACTACAAAAAATATACCTTTTGAATATATTATATATATAATAAAAATAATAATGAAAATTTAGATGTTCATCGAAGTAAAACGTTTGTTAATTTATCAATATGCAAATATTAAAATCGAACTCAGTATTTAATATTTATTTATATTATCTTCCTAGAGTTTTTCTTTGCGAGTAATTCGTTGATATATCTATTGTTAAACGCGTTTACGGTTATTTCAGTCTATATATTTATATTGCATGTCATAATAGTTTAAGTAGTAGTTGCTACTGAAATCTAGCTAAATATAATTTAACACAATCACATGTGTTGAGGTAATGATAATTTATTTAAAATAAAATTTTATCTATGCTATTACGTTCATGTTATTCACTAATTTAAATATTAAATTCAAAATCATAATAATATGTATGTTTTCTTTAATTTTTATGCATCTGGGGATTAAAATAATTTTGACAGTTACATAATTCATTATATACTTCATTCATCGAGTAATAAATATAGATGGGTTATTTTCAGCTTAACAATATAAAATATAGTTGTAATGTAGTTTTTCTATTGTTGTACTAAACAATTATTTTGAAAATTAAAATCTAATTAAATAATTAAAATTTAATTATATGAACACTATTAAAGGTTATAAATTATAACTCAATTCAATATGAAATATTACTTATTAGTTGCATTTAAATAAAATTATAATATATCAAGTTAAGTCTTAGATTTAAAAAAAAAAATCGTTAATTGAAAATCAAGAATTGAAACAATTTAATTTCTTTATTTTTAATATTGTTTAGAGTTTTAATTTTTTAAATGTGGTGTTCAATTCAAATTTCAAACAACATTTTTTTAAGTTACAATTTGATTTTGCATCTAATTTGCCTGTCTGCAGTTTCTTAGTATTATAACTTTTTATTTTATCAGTTTTTATATTGCAAGTAGAGGTTGCCTTTAAACTATTTTTACCCACTTGGTCTCCTTTAGCGGTTGAATTTTGAAAAATCCTTCTTAGTGAATCTCTACCTCATAAAACAAAACTACGGACCAAATTTCATACTCATAGATTTAGGGGTTCCGATCAGGGGATTATGAATCAATGAGTGAGTCAAGACATGTAATTTTTCAATAGGTATATAAATTTTATTTTATTTTTATTTAACGGTAAGATATGTATGTGTTAATATTATTTTCAATACCTAATATATATTGTTACATAATTTTAACATTTTTAATTTATTTAAATACCTACTAGTTACAACTTACGAACGGTCACTTCTTTTCTTCAATTGTATTTTATAGTTTATATAATGCTACATATTCATAAACGTCTTTTACCAAATCTTCATAAAAATTGGTTGAAACACTTAGAAAACAACACTAGACTTTTTTAATGTTCAGGAATATCATCTCATAATTCTATTTTGTTTAATTGATTAATTATTTTTAAAATATTGAAAAACTTATTAAATATGGGCATTTAAAATAATTTTTAAGTTAATTATTTGTTTACATAAAAAAACATGAAAACAATTTTAATTTATAACTCGTATAAATATTGTATATTTGCAATTCATAATGTAAGAAAAAAAATCTTATATGGTTATGATACAGTTCGATTAATGTGAAAACTTTTTTCGATTATAAAATTATATTGATGGATGGATAAGTGAGTTATTCGGTTATAAAAAGCTTGTACTGTATTATAGTATTGAGCGCATTTGTATGATGAAGTTTGATTTTTCGGTATTATATACGTAGTTTTAAAATATTCGGTGAAAAGTTCATCTGGGTGTAACCATCATACTTTGTTCGGCATTTCCGACCAAGTGAACTTGCACAGAACTATTCGATAAAACGTTCAATATATTTTATTTGATTTATTAAAAATACCTTGACGACCACGCCCGAATAATGTTTCCTCTTCAAAATGGATTTCCTCTGACGCGAACAATGATAATAATAATAGTATTTTAACCGAGTTTGAAACAAAGTGAACAATTTTAATCATTTCGATGAGATGTTTGTACAATTTATAATAATAATTACCTACATAAAAAAACATAATTATACTCCCGTACAATAAAATTGTTCTGTCAAGTCGTCCACAGTAGTTTAATATACCATGTTGACGGCAGATTTGTAGATTTATATTGTGAATGATAGGTATAATATATATATATATATATATACGTTCAGTTATTGCACGTAAATATTATTTACCCAAAACACTGATAACAGTGCATTAAAGCCGCCGCTTTAACCCCGAGTAAACGCTGTCGATATGACGGACTCACGTCATAATATTATTGTGTACACAGGAAACGCGTATCAATTTGAATTTCTACTACCTAATAATAATAATAATAATGTGTCGGCTCACGATTTAAATTATTATTAGTTGTGGTAGTAGTTATCGCGTGGGTGACGGTATTGCAGGTGTCTGATAGATAACAAAATAGGTACCTAATACAATTTTGTTATATTGTATGGTATATTGTACTATATAGGTACAACTAAACTAATGGGTGGTTCGACGCTGTCATGAACATTAAAGTTTTCGTCCAAACAAAGGATTAAAATCAATGATGAATCAGTTGATTCTCATACCACTCACGAGTGATTTCGAGTCTTTGTCAATCACACGTGGTATAGTATTATATAATAGCCTAGGTACATAATAAAGAGCATAACTCTGATACACAGCACCACTATTAGGACATTTTAAATTCAAAAGAATAGGTGATTATAGAAAATTGAATATTGTTTTTGAATATACAAATATATAGAAAACAAATTAAATAAAAACACTGCGCTATTTTTAAGGAAACATTTGTACTTGATAGTTCTTGGGTAACTGGCCTGCAATATTAAATTATAATATAATGTATTAAAATTAATTATTTATAATTTTTATTACAGTAAATGTTTAGTCATTCAAAAAAATTTTGTTGAACCACCCATTGGCCATAATAAAATAAATAAATAAATATATATAAATATATATATACATATATATGATTTTTGTATTAAACAACAAGTAACGTAGTCTCCGGCTTCTCCCCTCTATCCTTAATCCATCGCTTTAGACAAATCAGTCACTATCCACGCAGACACTCATTGAGTAGGACCCGGTAATTAGGGATCGTTGTGTGTACGTAACCTGCGGGGTGGGACCGTCTATTTCATATTTTAATTATATGTAATATATTGTACTCGACTTAAAACCGAACGCGTCTCGCATAAGTCTTTGCAAGTATAGCTTAGACTAGATTCTACACTGATAATAATACGTATGCGAACGACTATTATTGTATTATAAATGCATATACGCCAACGCTGCAGTGGTAAGCAGACTTAATACCTATATATATATATATATATACATGTACAATGTGCACGCCGTTCGAACTTTCCAGTCGATATAATATTATACATAATACATACTACATATATTATATATATGTATATGGATATATATATATCCAAACGTGTATATAGCGAAGCCTTTTTCCGGCAGTGTATTAAAATATAGCTGCTACCTATCGCAATGTACATAAACGTACTTATCCGTATGGGCACGTGACCGAACGACGCGCCCTGTGGAATGACCTCCGAATTCCTTACATAAATGAGCCGGGCGAAACGTCTTTTCAGCAGATGTCGTCTGTACCTTTTGCGAAGCGCCAAAACCATTAATCACTTAACCACCCCGACCTCTCTCTTACATAATATGTACAATATATTTCTCGTTTATATCTAAGTTCGTAATCGTTCCCCCACAGTCATCGTCACCAGGACGCGGCGACCGATCAGAGGTCCAAATACCTATTGTAATGATAATAATAATAATAATAATAATAATAATAATAATAAAAATACCAAAAATGAAAAGTCTTGACTACAGACCGCTGCTGTCGTTATGGAACAAAAATGTATTCCGTGATCAAGCACATCGTCGAATTTTTATGTGAATAATATAAACCTTTTGACCATCGACATTTTACGCTCGATAAACCAGTGAAAAATATATAATATGCAGATAATATACAAAGCGGCCCACCGTTTTTTTCCCTTTGCTCTTTTTCCAACTTGTTTTAACTTAATACAGGGAAATGGGAAATTGAATAGGGCCACCCACCATATCTATACATAATAATAAATTCGACAAACTTCATAAATAACAATCCTGTTAATAAATTCTACATAGGTGTTTTTTTTTTTTTTACTTTAAACCATGTTATTCATCACAGTAAGAATACGTTTACCTTATATACTTCTGTGTACTGTGATAATTATATTATTATAATTTATAACTTTATAAAGTGATTTTTTTTTTTTGTAAATAAAAAAATTAATGAGAAAATAGTAATGAGCAAAAAGTTAATTAAATGAGTATACCGAGCATAAAGTTTATTTTTTTAGGCGATCTTCAAATAGGTTTTGTTAAACTTTTTAATTTTTTAATTCCATAATTTATTCCAAACAAAGTTGTAAATTCATAGCATGCACATAAATTCGGTAATTCTGGCATAGTATTTAAAACAACTTTCAACTTGAATACATTTATAAAATAACAAACTAAATTATGTCAACATTTTAACGAAACATATAATACTTAAAATTATATAGATATAATTTCATTGAACAGAATAATTGCAATATTTTAGACAAATCTGTCCAATTTGTGTTTAATGGACGCTTAATAATACAAATAGGCAATGCGTCCAACAAATGGTTATTTAGATGTTTAATTTTAATTTCCTACAACAAAAATCATGTGGTTTATAGAAACTCGAACACTTAATTGTTTGACAATAGGTCAACAATTTCGTGTTTATATTGCTGGTGACGGGCGTATACAGACACAGATACAATGGAGCCACTATCTGGTAATGTTTCCTCAATCACATCACCTACATAATAGTATGACATCTATTATGAAAATCATTACTTAAAATCGTGTACAATTTAGACTGAAATTGAACAATAATAAATAAATAAAACGACTGTGCACACAATATTGTATTCAACGAGCATTTCGAATCGATAATATAAAATGTATTTGGTAGGTACCTGTTGCCCTGAGTATAGAGTACATATTTTAAGCAGTGAAATTTCTCCAAAATATAATACTTTGTACAACTCACAATATTATAATATTACACAGGCCGTAAATATTTTTAAAATCATTATTATTTTTGCCGCAGCAGTATAATACATATATAGCTGTGTTCTACCCGCCAGCCACTGCAGTTGGCACTCGAGATCTGAGTGTACATAGCAGCGGTGGCGGTGGTGGTGGTGGTCAGCAGAACTTCAAAGTCCTCGTTATACGCCCTCACGGTCAAGTGCGATCAAAGATCTAGAGGACTCGACGACGTTTTCGGCCGTCTGCCGCGATCCACCCTCCCGGTGTCTGGGCGGCGATGACGGTGGTGGTAGCAGCGGTGTGTATAGACGCATGACGGATGTGTGTGCGAGAATTTTGGGGTACAAGTCCGTGAGCAGAATACGCTTTACGCCGCTACCGACTGGGGCGGCAGAGTGGCACTGTGGCGGTGAAAAGAGGGTGGGTGTGTGTACGAAGAGAGAGTGGTGTGGACGACTCGTGAATCGATATAAGGGTGGCACATACCCCTCTACCGCTATTACTACCACCGCACTTTTATATTTATATATACAACCACCTCCGATGCCTCCACTCTATCACGACCGCTACTGGTGACGTGGTGGCAATGTGTACATAGGTGTACGCTAAAATCGATATCGGGCGGACACACGCCGCACGACTTAGAGGTTTTGTGGATATTTTGACATTCATATATACATTATATTATATAAGGCATAGCGGAGTGATGGTGTGGGGAGGTCTAATGCGGTGATGGAGTGAATGGATAGGTGAGCGGGGATCGCGATTGTTATAGGATTTTTGGATGGCGCAATGTGAGGCGAGGGGTTCAAAACTTACTCTCCTACTCTGCGTGCACAAACATACAAAATATAGGTTTTTCTAATGACCAATCGTAAGACGGTATTAAAATTCACGGTTCGCGTGTTCTAAGTTAGTTTTCCCGAAAACCACGGAACAGCATAATAAAACGGCATCAAAATGTGGTTTTTACGTTCAATTCCGTGTATTATATATACACATTACACATTATGCAGATAGGTATATTGCGCTAATGTTGTAAAATAAAAATAAAATTCCACGCACATGTGGTCATAGTTACACCATAGGGTAGTATAATATTATATTATAATATAGTGATGTGTACAGTACAATGGTGTATACGCAGCACAATAGCCAGATTTGGTCGCACAAAATGTTTTAAAAATTACAATGTGCGATTATATAATGTCAATATAGCGCCAATTAAAAAGTTTTCTTTTTAGTTTTTTTAACATTTAAATAAATGTATACGGTTTGCGTTCAAGCCGAATTGATATACTAAAATTAGCTTCGACATAGAAACGATGATAATAATATTATTATGTGCGACTTTAAAACGCGGGGAACCAAATATGTTCAATATTTTACAATTACAGTAAATAATATTTATAAATTACATTATTTCCATCTGTACACACTTATACAATTTATATTAATACATTCTCATTATACCATGATAATTGATATCTCGTTATTTTATAACACGTAAGTATAAAGTAGGTAGTTTATTTCAAAAATGAAATAACATAGCATTTACCTACTACAGTTTTGAACATTTTACATAACTATTATGTTTGTCGTTTAAAATTTACTTAACCACGCCTGTGTAAAAAATTGAAAAAAATGCCATACATTTCAAAATGTATATTGAAATACAAATTGATACAATTTAATAAAAATAAATGTATTATTGAAACCATGTAAATGCACAAATATATCAGAATTGATATATTTGACACTTTGAATTGTATTATAAATTATTATGATTAAATGTATTTTATTTTTTTAATTTAACATTTCGTTATTCTTAGAATAATATAACGTTCAAACATTTTCTTTTCAATTTTTCATAATATTTAGCTAAAAAAATATATAATTCATTTATATTTGATAATATTTATTTATAATTGCACATAACTTATGTTAAATTTTTTTAAAAACAGATTTAAATTACTTTTCAACTAAATAACTATACAGTTCATTGTGAAACTTTTTTAAAATACTGTCAACAATATTATTAACAAATGATGTATACACAATTCGTATTTAACATAAGAAATCATAATTAATATGTCAATTTGTATATGATATTTATTGTGACAAACGTCACCGTCGTATGCCTTAATATTATATTTTTATATAAAGGAAACTATATTTTTTTTTTATTTTATACACTAAATGATTTGAAATATTGTTATTATTTTTATAATATAGAAATAATTGATTAGTTTTTTCCTCGTAAATAATACAAATATAATAACACAATATAAAAAACCTCGCCAACAATAATTTTACTGGCTTCGACAGCAATAACAACGGGATGATTGTATCATCATAGACATTGTAAATGTGTACTATATATCATCCCCTCTTTCCCAACCGCTTGCTCATTTTTTAACGGTTTAATAATTGTTGGGTTTCAGCTTATTGTCTGCGTTTGTAGATATGTTTGAAAATTTCATATATTTAACGTTTAATTATTTTTTATAATTTTTAAATGCTCTTGTAATAACATGAAAAACATGGCAAGAGCCAAGAAGGGATATATAGTTCAGTGCTTATGGGCTTGTGCGTACCATCATATTGTTTCATATTAATATATATATATATATATATATATATACGAGTAGAGTGCACGCAGAGATCGACTTTACCTTTGCAGTGTAGATACGGACATTGCCGCCTGTAAATAATTTAATTTTCGTATTACAACTATACTAACTATATATGAATTACTCCACAGAAACAACTGTTATACATGGTGCGATAATTATATCACGAGTCCAGCAACCTCTCTAGAAAAATGGAGATTTTTTTTTTTGGTCGAGCAATATACAATGTTTTAATTATTATTAAAGCTTGTTTAATCACAATAAAAACAATTATATTCCTCGCAAAGTATATAATATTGTGTAAAAAAAATAATAATAATAATAAAAAAGTCTCGTTTTTCCAAATATATTTTCCAGTTTAAACGATAAAAGAATCAACCCGTTTATATTATGGATACTCTAACACATACACTGCAATAGTGTTCCATGATATTCTCTGGGTATTGACTAGCTTTCTTTCAATTATGTATGTATAAATGTTTATTGTTTACCATGTTTATAGAAATGCTGCACCTTTACTTTTACTCGGTGGCGTAGTTCGGAGTTAGGACGTTAGAGTTCTATCAAAACGTCAAAAACTTCAATCGTCGTTCCCGACGGATTGTTAAAATCTATTATCTTAATTTCATTGGGTGAAATAAATAATTTATTAATTAAAATGTATATGACAATATTTAGAGTTTAGAATATCAATACGTATATTTCTATAAATATAATAATATATAAACGTTTCATAATTTAATTTTTTCATGTTCGTTTCAAAATGATCAGTGTTGCTTATAGTTAAAGAATACACAATTACTGTATGTTATGGAATCAGAATTCAGAATGTCTACCCTAACAAATTTTTCCCAAATCAAACACTGTTTGTACTTCGTACTTATAATAAGTTGTATTGCAATAAATATTGTAAAATACTGATATTTATTTGTGATATTATCTTACAATTTTACATTATCGACGATTTACTAATTAAAAATACATCTTATAATTGTTCAATTGTTAATTAAGGTTTTGTTACTTATGAAATTCTCAAAAAGAAAGAATAACAATTATCAATATATTTTAGTATTCATTTTTAACTTCAACACAAATTTAAAAATAAATAAACAATATATACCTCGGTCAAGTTAAGAAGATGCTCTGTTACGTAAGTGGCTAGTGCATATTTCAACATCACTACCCCTCCACTTTATCAAAATATAATATATTTTGCACAAAGATTGTACCTAACTGCTAAAAAATGACCTACCAATCAAATGACTAGTTTTGTTATAGCGGTATCATGTGGCAGTGATCTGACCAAAACGTCTACATTTTGGTCATCTTCTTAACTTGGAGTATAGCGCATAATAATGTGATGTACTCAAATTTCCTACAACATTTTCTGTTTCAGATTTACAACAGTTTTTTTTTGACAGATGTTAAATTGTCTGTAATTAATAGATTTTGATTCAGATCCGGTATTTTGTGATAGTCTACAGTCTATTAGTTCATGATCAAAAAACATAATTTTTATTAACTTAAGATTCTTAGCAATGCATTTATTAGTTTTACAATTATATGTGTTTATTTATTTGTGTCTATGTACACTTTTTATAGTAGAAAATATCTATTCACTTAGAGAATTATTCATGTTAGAAAATTATATCTAGTTAGTAATCTGATAAAGACAGATGGACATTTCTCAGTACTTTTCAAAATAATCGATAAAAAAATAATAAGAACTTATAAAAAATGAGAATAATGATTTTCGGTGCTTGTTATATGATAATTTTAAAAATATTGTTCATAAGAACTTGAAACTTTTTTTTTTAATACGTATATTATTAATTAAACACAATGAAATTTTCAGTTATTTACACTTATAACAAGAATCTGTTCAAATAATTTTATGGTATGCCGGTATTGACTTATAAGTTGTATCATAGCATCTAGCATTCCTTGAGGTGGCCATCTCAGCCCTCTACTATTCATTATATTTGTTAACTCTCTTTCTAATTATCTTTTATATTCTAAAGTACATCTATTCGCAGACGACATAAAACTATTCCTCAAAGTTAACTCTTTTACTGATTTCCTCCTACTTCAATTAGATCTCGAATCCTTCTTTGATTGGGATAAACAGCTGAACCTTTCTCTTAATACTAACAGATATTATGTAATATCCTTTTCTCGCAAACTTTCTCCTATCTCCCACACCTACCACCTTGAATACTTTCTATTCAACTGCGTCTTTATTATTAATAACCTTAGAATCTACTTCTCTCCTACTCTTTTCTTTGAATTCCATATAAATAATATGGTTGGTAGAATACTTAGAGTTTTAGTATTTATCAAACGTAATACGGCCAACTTCACTTCAATCTCTTGTCTTTGTGTTCTTTTTGTCTTTAGTTCGATCTATATTGAAGTATGGGGTGGTAGTTTGGCACCCTTATCTAACACGCGATGAGCTCCGAATGGAAAGAGTCCAAAACACACTTTTATCCTATGCTGCTTTTCTCTTAAAAATTGATCTCTTAAAAATCTGCAAAACGAATACTTTCTCTTATTCGTTCTTCCCTTCAACTTCCATCCTTAGCCTACGCCGACAATTCCTTTATCAAATCGCTTCTGAATGGCTCCATTAATTCACCTGACCTCCTATCTTAAATATGCTTCCGAGTTCTCACTCACAACACTAGAAACCATTAATTTTTCCAGCTTCTTCATCATCACACCTCATATGAACAAAATCCTCCTCTACACAAAATACTAGGGCGACTCAATGAGCTTACTCTTTACCACATTTTTAAGGAATAAAATTACCATTGTTATCCACTGTTATACATTTTGATTGTATTAGTTTTATTACATTATTTATAATTATATTCTATAATACTTAAATTGTAATTGAAACATTACCCGCTTAGGCTTTATAAAATAAATAAATAAGTTAATAAGAGCTAGTAATATTATACAATTACTAGGTATATAACATATACGATTAATTTTTAGAAAAAATTAGTTCAATCTACAGTAATACTTATAGAAAAATAAATAACTAATAACAATATAAGTAGAATTGTCTCAAATCGTATGCAAAAATTTATCATTGAATTCAAATGCAATATATCCATTCCAATGACAAATCTTCACCTACTATACAGCAGAAGAACTTTCCCTACTTTTTTACTTATTATGTTACAACTTATTGCATATCGTAAACTAAGTTTATTTCATTTACTTTCAAACGTATCGTAATTTTGAATAAAAATAATTATAAATACCATATTTATTTCTGAATATATAGGTACTCGATAATTTATTATAAACCGTTATTAACAAATTAAATATATACACTTTTGACTAATTAAAAATTATTTTTTAAATTATTATTTAATGTCATTGAAAACTAAAGTTCATATCTTATTAACTTATTATCTTATATTATTAATATCTTTGCTATACATAACTTACCTTTAATCAGACTATTACAAAAAAATATACTAACTTTTTATTTATATGATCAGGTTTTTGTAATTAAATAATTTCCAATTAGATGTTGTTTCTTATTTTAGATTCTGAGTGCAGCAAAGAATGTATTAATTATACAATAGAATGTGTATTATTTTTTCGTATCTGTGTGTTTTTATATACGATAAATAGCAGATAAAATGCTTTGACCTTTAACTTTGGTGTTGATTTTTGATAAAAAAAAAAAAAAAAACGGTTTTAATTGATTCTTTCTAAATGTCAAAATTGAAAATATTCAGTAATTTTCAAAATTACCAAGTAAAACAAAACAAAAAAAATTTTTTTTAAAAATGGCAATTTTTACGCAAAACCAATTTTCGACAACATTGATTTTGATTTTTTTTTTTGTGTGTAACTTAAAAACCACAAACCATAATTATTTTAAATTGTTATCAAATGTTAATATCAGCATTTTATATAACTATAAAAAACCTTGAACATTTTATGCTAGGTACCTTCTAAGTTGTTCATATATAAATTAAAATATATCAAAAATAAATAGTTACAATATTTTTTGTAAGCTTTTAAATTTAGAGTTTTAAGAAAGTTTGTCAAAATCATGATAATTTTAAAATTATTCTGTAGTTGAAGTAACACTTGTATTATTCATATCTAAGATTTGAAAATGTAATACAGCAAGGTTTTAGAGAATTGGCTTTTACTGGATTTAAAAAAAAAAGTTTATCATAATTCCACAAATATTTTTTATGAGAGCCTAAAATTTAAATTTTAATGAAATAAGATTTTAATACGTACAATTATACCAAATATTTATAATATTATTACCATTTTAATCACAGTATAATATTATTTTCAAAATAGTATACTATTTTTGAGTTGTTTATAGACATTGTTTTAGTTTTTTTTTATAAATATCGATTTTATATTATTCAATTGATTCTAAAAATGTAATACAAGGTTCATTGATTAAATAATTTTAATTTTAATTTTAATTTTTTTGAAATCAGAGCTCAATAATTTAATAATTATTGAGCTCTGATTTCAAGAGAATTTTAATAATTACCTATAGTTGTGTATCTATTATAGAATGATTCAACCAAGACGTACCTGAGGAATATGCTATTATGCATGTATATATACTTAAAACATTGTTCTATAACTATCTCCTATCTACTTATAAAAAGAAATCTTGAGTAACTAATATTTCCTGTTTGTGGAACTGTTTACACCTGAGATATTATAATTAAATGCAAGGCGATGTTGACGAAATCACTGTAATATGCCTCACTGAACATTATCAAATTTACCACTTTTATGGTGGTGTCAATGGTATAACGACGTTTTTAATGTTTTTACCCTTTTTTGTTAAAAAAATATCACGTACGCGAAGTCTCACATGAGTGTGTAAATGTGTGCGAGGTGAGAGTCATTATCGAGCGTAGTAAAGATATATACGGCCTCTCCCATTTGCTCCACCGTCACACTCAAGGGTGTGGGTTTATTTGTTTAAAAAAAAATGACCGACTGGGTCTCGGCCAATGGATACGATGATGGTTGAAGATGTGGCTGCAACAAAATAAAAATAACTACTATTAAAAACTTCTTTTGTTACTGGAAATGTTGTTTGAACAAGCGAAACGAAACGTTTTCATCAATGACGGCCATTATAATTAGAATAAAGATTTTTCGAACATAGAACGGAAACCTGCACCTTATTATAATAATATTCAGGAGCACTAGTATACATGAAGTATAGTCGTTGAGCTACGTAGTTGTTGTGGGAGGGTTGGGGGTAGAGGAAGTATTTAAGCGATGCAGCGGTATTAATCGCGTGTTGCAGTAGCCTTTCGTCTGGCAATATTGTATACGCGTTTGGATATTGTGCACACGTCTCATTTACTCCGTTGGTAATAAGCCGATCTCTTCTTTTTCATTAAACATCTAACTCGTGCTAAACGGAATAAAAGGTTCGGAAGCAATAGTATTTAATCAACTCTTTCAAAAGCACCGTAATAACGAGCTCGTTTAATCCTTTCAACGATGACTTTCAGTAATAATCTGAAACGAAAATGTGATATCTCGAATAGGAATTAATAAGTAGAAAATAATCCTGATACTCCCGAACAATATACCGAGCAAAATCGATTCATTCAATATTGACGCACACAATAATTGCATTGGCTGCATAGTTATTGGTGTGCAGGATGGTTATTGAAAAATTCATTCTTTGTAATTTATGTCATCAGTAGCCATTAGAATAATCACATATGCAGCGTGCTTCGACATAAAGTCGTTTCTTTTTATCACCAAACTGTGTTGAAGAATAATCGTCGAAGACAGTCGAGGGATGAAATCATTCTGGGAATATTTTTTATAGGTCTTTTTTTTCGTATTCCCAAAAATACACTTTATTTGTTAAAAGAAGACCTATCACATATTGTTGTAACGTAAAACTATATATCAATACTTAAAAATATGAAAATGAAACTAAATGATGATATTTAACGAAAGTACTGTTATAATAAATAATAGGGTTATAATGGTGAATGTCGGCGTGATATTAAAATATAGATTTCCATTGTTACAGAAAATAAAGAAAACGAGCATGGGAGACAAATCATATATTAATAAGACGGTTTTTTTTAATACTGATAAAATGTGGTTTTTCTAAATGATATTTTTGTACGAATCACTATTTGTTTGGTATAACTTGCTAACACGTTTTTTCTGGTGTTTCAGAATGGGGTGGGAGATTGGCGTGTGGGTGATACGATCCACGATTGAGGTGCATGTAGGTTCAACTGCAGACATGAGGACGCCATGTTAAGGTTTGTCGGACATAGAGGTACAACCGCGGTAATCGGAGCTCGGCCGAGGGTGATGTTAAATGGTGGCTGCAGTGGTTTCGTTCTGTTCAGGTTAACATGGTAGGTGGTCATCAGCCGCAGTCGACGGGGGGCACCAGCTGCACGGGCACTATGATAAACATACTGAACATAGACGCCGAAAACCGGGTGGTGCTGAACGTCGGCGGCATCAGGCACGAGACCTACAAGGCCACCCTGAAGAAAATACCTGCCACGAGATTGAGCAGACTGACCGAAGCACTGGCCAACTACGACCCGGTGCTAAACGAATACTTCTTCGACAGACATCCTGGCGTGTTTGCTCAGGTTCTCAACTATTACAGGTAAGTGATATAACCTATAATAATGAACACAGAATTTCCTCAACTATATTTACACAGAAAATCATGATAGTAGAACGTTTGCGCTTATAATATTTTAATGACATAATTAATATATAGTATACTGCTATAATATAGATTTTATATATTGTTATTCAGACTCACGGGTGGGTGAGTTAAGAAAATGAATAACTCAAGTATAGCTAAGTTAAATCAAAGTTATAAACTTCAAATTATCAATAAATAATTCACGAATAATACATTTGAATTAAAAAGCTTAAAGTTTATACGGAGAAGAATTAAAAATGTAATTAATTTTTTTCTTTCATTATCATGCCTGTTCGACACATAGGGCTTGTGCAGTGTTTCAAATTTTTATATAATAAACAATAATTTATTATTTTTTTAAAACATTTTTACTACTATTAAAACTGTTGCGGTTAGACGTTGGACATATGTCACTGAAAAATAGTTGATTCAAGAAATGTTTATTGATTTAATTGTATTTTAAATCGTTGTACACATGATGGTAAATACAGTATGAAAAAATATAGAAACATAAATTATTTTTGATTATAGCCTTGGTATAATATACAAAATAAAACCGAGTTTATACAAATTATGACTGTCAATAAACAAGATTTTTTCTTAAGTGCATATATCATTTTTAATTTAATTAATTATTTTATATTTTATATTGTCGCTTTAACTAGTAAAGTTACTAGTAAAGTTTGGTTAGACAATTAACTAACTATTGATGTTAAAATGTTTAAGAAAAAATTATCTTTTATTTAATTTGATGTTCGCGTGTTATATGCTATATGTATATTTTGTATATAAATATATCTAAATTTTAATGTAAAATAATATAATATACACGGGTAACAAAAATATTTACAGTACATATTTTAAGCTATGGATCAATAATAGTTATAGCTACTCGAAGATTATATTACTTTATTGTAGATTTCAATATACATGAGTTAGATTTAAGGAATTTACATTTAAAAATACTATTGTGGTTTGCGTGTATATTATTATTATATGTAATCAGCTTAAACCAAAGCATGGTGATTCCGTTCGCAGCATTAACTCCTGATCGGATTTAAAAGTATGAAAAAAAAAACAATAATAACGTTGAATAATGTAAAATACAAATTGACAATAGAAATATATTTAAATTACACATATAATATATATATATATATATATATATAGATACAATACAATATAAAATACATATATATTTTATTGTGTGTACCCGCGTTAATACATCCGAATATCGATTACCACGATGTATCGGTTTAATGATATTAACCACTTCAATAATATTATACTGCTACGGTTGCCCACAAGTTCTTTGGTTGTAAATACCTAACCTTTCTTCGACCAAAGTAAACGAATCATAGTTGTATGACCTAATTGTATGAAATGTAATACCATAAACGTCACGTTTATTTTTTATTATTGAAATTAAAATCCTATTGAAAATGTTATTATATTATATTATAGAGTAAAAAACAGCCAAAATTAATATCGAAAACATGCTCATAAATAAACTAAATTTATCAAATTATTATGGTATACCCTGTAAAATACGTATTCGAAATATTTTAAATTTTTTATCGAACACATTTTTCTACAAGTATACACGGAAATGTTTTTTTTTATTTTAACCCTATGGATATATATTGCTCACATAGTTTGTCTTATATATGTAGTTACGTTTTCAGAAGTTTGTTTTCTTATTTTATTTATTATTTTATGTTAGACAGTGAGCTGTCAGAGTATTCCTTTATACTCATCCATCTTCCACAAAACTCTCACAACTCACTTAATGCCTACTTTATGTCAATCATTGGTGTTATAACTTGGTTTTATTTAAATTTTTTCGTTGCAGTTATAATAACAATAATAATAATATTAAAATAACTTTTCGGGGTCAATAAAAGAAATCAATAGATTTTCTGTGTAGAAAGTACTTACGATACAGGTTTAATTGACTATTAGTAAACAGCTGTCTACACAAACAAACTGACCCACAAGCCACAAAATGAGAAAATTCGAGCTTTTAACTTCATAAGTATATAATATAGTTATACTATAAACGTATTTAACATTATTGCGCTTCGTCTCTTATTTATACTCTTGCTCATCCAGTGGTGTCCGTGTCGTTATTGTTTTTTTTTTCATCTTGTTACAGAACTGCTGATGATCGTGTAAACAATGGTAATGACGATAATGTACTGGCAGCGTGTATAAATCATAAACTAAGATTAATTAATATAATAATAATTTATTAATCATTGTTTATGGTATAAATTCTGGATATGAGTTAAATCTTTGTTGTAGAATTATGGAAACATCGAAAAATACAGTATGGTTGTTAAAAAAAAAATGTTTAGAACATAGATACTATTTTACATTTTATAACGATTATCTTTGTAGAAAATTAATTTTCTTCCACTTGCGTTTGTTAGGTTGTGTCATAAATTAATTTCATAAATTATTTACTGATGAAATATAAAATGTATTTAGAGCATACTTTTGCAAAATAAATTGTTTATTCTTTTTTTTAATATTTCAATTAAATTTTCTGTTTTTATGGTTTATTAGTCCGTATTTGACGGTTAGTAAAAACAATTTAAAAAATAATATGATTAAAAACTATATATTAATAATAAAGGTATATTAAATGTATATATTAATAATTCGTAATAATTTTAAGTAAATTTTTAAAGGATTTTAAAACCAGTGTACTGACATTGATTTTATGATCTGATGAAAAAAAAAATGAATTACTTGTATTTCCTATGATATTGCTCGTTTAACGATCATACTGTATAACCGTAAAAATATTAATGGCCAAATTTCTCTGAGCTCTATCAGGAGTAAAAACTCCCGGGAGAACAGCAGTAAAGAATAATATCGTGGAATATCGACATATCGTATGGGTATAGCGCGTAAAAAGAGACACATTTTTATGCCTACGCGTAAAAATGCAGGTTTTGGTATTTTCGTTTTTATTTCATTTCCGTACTGTAGTAAATATGTATGTTATTAGGAACATTATGGTTAGATTAGGTGTGGGTGCCGTCGTGCCGAGGTTATCATTTCAATGTTTTATTATTATTATTATTTTCGTTTACCAAACTGGTGGAAGATATAACGCAGATTTTCGGGTGACCGATAAAAACCAACACCGGCGCAAAAACTGACGATAAATCGGCAAGATATTACTGTCGTTTCTGAACCGATGTAGGTAATAATTTTTCTCCTTGTTGGGAACTGATGACTGCTGCAGTCTATTCTGTACGTAATATTGATCCACTGTCTTTGCGCTTTTTAAAGAATCTAGACTTAACTTGTGAACGCGTAAACGAACGTTCAACAAATTTAATAACTGCTTTAGCAAATGATTTTATACTACAAAAAATATTTAGTGAACAGTTTTACCATATCAAAATTAGATAAACAATAGTCACGATAAGTCTCTGTGAGACTTTTAATATTTTGAATATATATACCTAAAGAAAAAAATGCTTTAATCAATCGTTTAAATACATATTAAATATTTTATTTTTAGTTAAAAAAAAATCTTAAGTAAACAAAATTATCTCAAATATTGAATGAATGTTGTCCAAATGCCCGTTTAATTATATAATTTCAAAAAAAAAACTTTATTATTTTTAAATGAATCAATTACCAATGTATTTAATTATTTAATACATTTTGTCAGTATTACAAAACCTGATTGCATCCCGTCAGTTTTATTAAAATAATATAGTTTTTTACTACATTTATAGACAAATATAACAGTTTAACAATAATTAACAGTGAATAGAAACTAATTCATACTAAAATGTAGGCTTTTATTTTAAATTAGATATATATTTTGTGATAACATTTTGAAACAAAAAATAGATATTTATATTGTTATTAAATATTATTGTTAATAATGATAAAAAAATTGCTTTATTTTATTTTCTTCATCTCAGTTTGTTTATTTTTATTAATTATTTTAACATAAAAAATGTTTTTACGTAATTCTTTTATAATTAATACAAATAAACATGAATAAACAAAGAAAAATCTTCATTGTTAGTTGTCTGGTTGGTCTTCTGGAATGACGTCTCATAGTAGACGTGGTTTTAGTCTAGATTTAAATGTTTTTTCGACGATATTGTTATGAAGAGGGCCTTCGGTTTTATTTAGGTTAATATTGACGTCTTCGTATTAGTTGATTACCCATGTTGATAGGCAGCCAAGCAAGGCAATTCAGTGTCATTGTGTTGTTTCTTTCACATGAACTAAGGGGCATTGAGTGAATTCATAGGTATTTGTTTTGGAGAAATTGAAATTTTTATTATTATTATTATTATTTTTTTTTTTTTTTTGGAAAAACAGCAGTTTATATTATTCTGAACATGTGTAAGATAATAGCGGTTTTATTATTGCCATATGTAGCAGTAAAGCATTTTATCTGCAAAGTTGAGATGTTGCTTAATAAGAGAGTACCTATAGGATTTTCACTCTCATGTATCCTTGGTTTAGATTTTTATTGATGTCGTCACAGTTTAAATATGCATATATATTATGTTCCGTTATGTTTCGACTCAATATCTTTATTGCTTTATATATTATTGATCTTTGTGAAAACTGTCACATAATATGACGATGATATAATATAATATATCACCGCCATGCTGTGTGACTTTATTACATACAATATTATGATTTTTATAAAGTGAGATTCTTTTATGTGAACTGTTTGTAGGGTAGATTTTTTATTATATAACGCATTTTGAGTATATTATACATGTATTGGTACCAACGACCCGTGTTTAATATAATAATATCACAAATCCCTTCACCTTATCTGGTCATCAAAAATGGTCTTAATATTCTAGTCATCGTCAAACCTGCGTCGTGGTCATTATCTTTTAGAAAAAATGAAAATTCACAAATCATCATTATTGTTTTCACCTCACAATTTCTTTTATATATATTCCATTATTATAACACTCTGATATTAACTTGGTCTTATAAAATTATTCTGAAACCACTTGTGAACCTTCTTCTTCACTCCATCACAGTATCGCTACCAATAGAATACCCCTTTGGAAAACAAACCAAAATATCCCAGTCGCTTAATACGTTTTAAAAAGCAACTATCAAACATAGAAATTGACAAGTTATCAGTCTATCGGTGAACTCAACACATTTGGCCATATCATAAAAAATATGTATTACAGATACACAAACATTGCATAATATATATATTATATATCCTGTACATAAAATGTTTGTAGGGTTTATACATAATATTGATTTTTTTATCGAAAACACATACACCTGCAGACACATAATGTATTATGTACAATATATATACATCAAAATGATAGAGATAGAACAAGAAACAAAATAAAAAACGAATTTTTAAGTTTTGATATGATTTACAAACAAGAACATTTAATTTGTATAAATATTATATATAAAAAAAATAATTGCATTGAACTTAAATGTATTCTTCAAATTAAAATTATATAAGTATAATTATTTACGTATCAACTAAGCAAGAATAATATTATGCTTTTGGTAGATATTTAAAAACACATTACCTGGGTTTTTTTTAAGGTATTATTTAACATAAATCAAATATATAACAACATAAAAGTATTATTTCATATCGTATAACTATTGTATACGAGTAAATGGTAATTATTAGTATTAAATAAAAATGATATTTAGTACTTTAAAGCATCGCATAATAATTTTATAAATATGTTAAAGTTTAATAAGCCAGTTTTATTCCTACGACTAATATAAAATGCGTTAACATAGACATGTATATGACATACGCATGTGACATACGTAATAATATTTTGTTAGATGGGTAAAACTGTGAAAATACATTTAAAAACATATAAAATATTATGTAAATGTCAAAGTTATATTAAAATTTTAACTTAACAGTTTTGTGAAATTAATTATAATATTTTTAATTGAATAATTCAATATAAGTTTTCTGAATTCATCCAAAAATGTTCATTAATTTCTGTATGTAAAACATTAAAACTATAATTTTGATTATTTTATTCTAGTTGATTTAGCTCAAATAATGTTTTTACATCAACTGTCAAATATTATATCAGTTATATGGTAAAGAGAATCATTATTATTATACACAATAATAACAATGCAAACAATCAGAGGAACTGTTCTACTTTATTTTAATAAGATTATTGTTCCATCAAAGAAAAACCACAAGTGCTGTTTGATATTTCCACATGGCATTATACTACCATATAAATAACTAAATATGTAAAAAGCTTCAAACCTATTACTATGGCCTATAAAAAATATATATTCAATATTTCGGTATCCGGAAAATTAGTCGTGAACTATTGATCGCCGGTAAAATTGGTCGTCAGGATAATTCATTGTCAAATAAAAATTATACATTATATTGTCAATAATTTACTAAATATTTATATACATATTATACCTTATACATTTAGCATAATGCAGTTATACAATTATTTAAAATTTGAAATTTTATCAATATTTTACTGTTTGAATAATGTTTCATATAATTTATGTGATTTAGTTATAATGTTATGATTAATTAAATTTATAAAAAAAATATATATAAGTTGTATATTACTTAAGTTGAAGTTAAAAATTATGGGCTTTTCTTTTTATAAAATCTATTGTATTTCATGTACCTATGAGAGTTATATTATAATATTCACATTGTAAATTAGATTAACTGTAAATTATTTAAAAATAAATAAATAATATTATTTGAATATTCTATATGAAATATACCTAATGTTTTGTCCTATAGTTTAATGAAATAGCTAAGAATCTAAAAATTTTTGTTCAACAATCAATTATCCTGGCAACCAATTGTACCCGTGACCAATTCTTCCGCGATCACTTCACCGACTATCAATTATTGTTCGTGACCAACTCAGCAGTTCACCTCGATCCCAATATTTCAATACCTATCTACTATATAGAATTGTTTTATTCATAGTATTAAAAATCAAAAATAAGAATCTAAACTATTTACAAACTATACAAACAAATAATCGGTAGTCGTGTTCTTATTTCTACTGCGGAATAAAATTGTTAATCTTCTGCACAAGTATTAGGTTTTAATATTATGTTGCCATGTTGGTACTAGAATCTTGCAATTTGTGGACTTGTGGTGTTAGATTAAATATTGTGTTTAAATTATAAATAAGTATTGTATAATATACATTATACATATATATTACTGTTTTATTCTTATTTGTTATTCGACAATACACTTAATTTTTTTTTTTTAATAAAATACAGCAATGCAGCCAATCAAACTTAGAAAATAATGACATGTCGATAATAGAAGTATATTCAAACGTCTTCAGCTAAAAATATTTCTAGTGGAAACTTGCAACGACTTTGATATTATTAAAATTTATATTTTCTACCTACATAATGTTCTAAAGTATAAATTTACCAAAAATTCGTTTTTGAATCATTTATTACATTTACAAATATTTTTATGTCCACTTAAAAATATTTATATACAATAAAGATTTTATGCTTCTTAAACGCATTAAGCCGTATTAGAACATTATAAAATATTGTATAAATTAAAAGCTCAAAACCATAAATATCATTGACCTTGATCTTTTTACGGTGGCCCACCCTGTATTATATATCACGTTACAATATGATATAGACCATTAACTCTAATTAAAAAACAGATTTCACTTCGAATAAATAACACAAGTCGTTTATTTTTAAAACGAAAGAATGAAGTATATTAAAAAAAAAAAAAATAAATAAATAATGAAAGATTTTTATTATTATTAAATGTTCGTTATTTACAGCATGATATTTTTGCTAATACGATTTATATTCAATCTTCAATTGAACTATGGTTACCGATCGTTCAAATGTGTGCATGTCGAGATAATAGAAACTAATCCTAAAATAAGAACGGATCAATGGCACTTTGGTTGCTGACACAATATTTACAGCAACATAACAAAATCCTTGATTCTCGAAAATATAGGAGGATCGTCAAGCATTTTTTGATGCATAGCCAGATAAATGAAATAACTAAACTCTCCGGATCATAACATTATAAGTTATATTGACATTTTGTTGACACAGTTTTATTTTTTGTGAATGGCCAATCAACATGATTCACGACTCACGAGTTAGTGATTACCACGATTAATGGGTATTTTATATAAAGTATAATATACTCCTCTTTATATATCTTCTTAGTGCACAAAACTGATGTGGTGGATGATTTTAAATCTGAAACTTTTTCATTTTTTTTTTATAGTTTTTTCGATCCGTAAAATCCGAGAATAACGAAATAGAATATCATGTACAGAAACTTTTCGATACTCGGGCAAAAACTGATGACGGTGTAAATATAATATATCATAAGAGTGTATTGAAGTATAAATATATAAATAACAAGTCTATATCTCTGGTAGGTATAATAATATAATAATGGCATTTTGAATAGGTATAGTTATGAAGAAAAATAATAAAACACACAAATATTAGCATTTCGAGTTTCGCATATCCTCGTACATATATCCTATTTCTCAT
Source organism: Pentalonia nigronervosa (assembly GCA_014851325.1). Lineage (NCBI taxonomy): Eukaryota > Metazoa > Arthropoda > Insecta > Hemiptera > Aphididae > Pentalonia > Pentalonia nigronervosa. The sequence continues at coordinate 237,245 of JACXSJ010000447.1, read as the reverse complement.
ATACCAACATTGTATAAGAAGTTTTGTATATTTTTTTATTTACGTTAAGAATTTTGAACGACCTTAATATCTACCGTGACTACTGGATTCATCATGACTCGACTGCGACTCATCGAGCTTAATTACCTTATAAACAATGTTGTCTGGACAAAATGTTTTCCACGGTGTTATACATAAATAAATTAACGTTAAGAATTATAAATCTGTATGTTATTGAGTTAACTAAATTCAAATTTAGAATTTTTTTTTTGAAACTGAACTTTATACGGGTTTATGTAGAATATGAAACAGTACATTAATTGTAAATTATTGATAGAAAATGTGTATATAATTTGATGTGTTTATGAAACGTTAAATTAAATTAAAAATATCATTAATATTGTACTCGTTTAAAAACAAAAAGGTATAAGTAGATATAATTATATTTTTATTTAACAAGAAATAACACAATACGTACCTACATAATATTATACAAATTACGTTTTATATACATCATGAGTATTTACTGTGGCAGATGTACTTAATTGTTATGAAAGTAACCAAATATAAATAAAACTAATAAAAATAAAAATCTGAAAACTTGTACAATTAGGCCAAAATATTTTTCTAACGATGAATTGAGTATAATTTATTAAGCATATTCTTTCAAAATGTAAAACTTATTTAAAGCTATGTTTACTACCTGTTAATTACTATAAATTATAAAAAGTGGTTTTTATTAATTTAGCTTGAAAATTTATAAAAACTTTATTTTATAATAATAAATATTTTATGGATAATCTTATGATATATAATCACAACAAAAGTAAACATATACACACAGTGTATAGATTTGATACGATTTTGGGAAATGTATAGGTACATAAATATTATATTTTGTATTAACAATGATAAAATTATACGTAGATTATTATAATATTTACATTTTTTTTTTAAGTAATGTATAAGTTAGAATTACATATTTTATAGTTATAGTTTCAAAAGAAATATTTTTTACAAAATACGTACTAAATTTCAAAATGTTGTGCCTAGTCAATATTGTAATTAAGGTACAGTCTCCTCTATATACATATAGCGTATACACTTATGTGAATACCCCTCTTTCTCTTTAATTTCTCTAATCCGGATAAAATTTATAATAATTTCCGGAATGCGGTGTGGTGTGGATAGAGGATCGGAATGCTCTGCAACGTCGTCTTATATGATATGCGCGTGTCGTATGTATAATACTATACAGGCAAAGCTACCAGCTGAGACCTGCAGTTTTGCGGTTGTGCCGTCAGAGCGCCATCGCACGTGATATACAATATAATATATATGCGCGTGTGTTTGTGTGTGTGTGTGTGTGTGTGTAGATAGGGACTACGAAATGAATTTACTGTCTACACCCGCGGTCCCGGATGACAAAGGGGACGTTAAACCGGGTAGGGTGGTGCAGAGGAGAACGAGAAGGAGAAGATCGAGGCAGCGGGCGTAGTGATGAACGTCAAAAGGAGTAAAAGGACCATGGATAAATGGGTGTCAGCAGTGGACGAGTGTACTGTGTAGTACAGGTATGTACAGAGTGATCAATTAACACGATGACTATACACATTTTGGGGGTTATAAGAAATTTTAAAACCTAAAAATACCATAATTTAAAAAAACCGTTCAATTAAGTATTTTAAATTCTTTAAACTATACAAACTTTTTTTGTGTAACACAAAAATTGACATGGATTATTTACGTGACTATCTAAAAGCATCATTCCATATAATAGTGGTTGCAGACGATCGTGTGCGCGATACACAGTCGACGAGAATAATATATCGTCGTGTGATATGTCGGTAGGTTCAATCATATAATATAATACTCGAGAATTCCGTACAATTGATTTTGTCGTATAGTCGACAACTATAGGCAGTGCATGTATGCCTGTATACTATACGTATTACAAGTGCATATTATAAGATGTTCATCTATTTTACGTATATTGTATAATATATGTTGCATCGTGTACGACTGCAACACGCTACAAAAACTTTTTACCCTATAGTAATAATTTAATACATTCGGATCACGCCAAAGTTGCAGAGCTTCGTTTCTATAGACCACGCATCTATCTCGACTGTTCTGTGTATTATATTATTGTCATACGTCAGTTATATTATTTATATATTATTATTATTATTATTATATATTATTTGTATGTGCAAAACAGAATTATAAAATTTGTAGTTATTTTAATATTATCATGCGTTTCACAATAATAGTGAACTTGCAATGAATCGCACGAATTTCCGTAGTGATTGTACATGTTCATAGCATATTCTAATGATAACTATTGAAACGATTGTTTTATAGATAATATTTTTGCCAACAATAAAATTAATATTAAACGAAAGTAATTGAAAGTGTGAGTTAATCATTATACCTACATAATACAATTGTTGTTTTTTTTTAATTTTATTGTTTTTACCTATTAAGTTCAAAATATAAGAATTTCAATATACATAGTCGATATTACAATATTAAAAAATAAAATTGGTTCGATAATTTTAACTGAAGATATATTAAAATATTAAAAACTAAATATATCGTTATAATTTAGAAAAAAAGTATAATAATATTATATTAAAGTTCTTATAATGTTTAAGGTAATTTATGATAAGATTAAGATGAAAACTATTTAGAGAGCGTATTTGGGCATTATAATTTACATAAAAATAAATTTTCAAGGTTTAATTATTAATTTTCTTTATATTATATTATATTTTATTATGTTTTTATGTAGGAAACTACGGTGTTTTTAATTATAATACAATCTATTTTCTAATGTATACTCATATTTATCGTCGAAAGTTCACGATAAAGTAATTCTGAGTTTTGATATAATTCATTGTCATTCGGTGTTTTATGCATATTTATGTTCTAAATATACACTTATATATCTACCTATTATTTTTAAAAGAAAACATCTGCATGTTCAATTTTGTTCCAAAAACACTGAGACTCATTTGTTATTTTATCCGAAAGTTTGCCGTACGTTTTTCTTTAATACGCTATACATTTTTTATTTCAAAGATGGACAAATGGAAAGGTGAAAGTACACTTTTTCAACAAAACATTCTCAAACATTTTATGAATTCCATACCAATTATTATTTTACAGTCTCATTTTGTTAACATTTTTAAACTTTATATTGTAATACTACTTATATTTTTATATTATCAGTCGTTTCTATTATTTTAAAATATATGGAATTTCCTAAAATGTAAAAAAATTAAAAAAAAAAGGTATTTTGATTATTAGTAATATTACGTTTGTTATGTAAATTAAATTGTATGTAAAAATAAATATATTGAGTTGATAATTTAATTAAATTTAAGTAGTTATTTAATTATTATATTCAGAAAGTCAAAATTTCAAATGGATTTGTAAATAAAATACACAAAATATCGATAAACCTATAGTTATAGCAATATAATTTAAACTAAGAAAAGTTAGTTATGATTTAGAAAAAAATATAATTCAATATTATAATATTACAATCTTTTATGAATCGTATAAGTAATTAGTTTTAATTTTCTTTTTTTTTTTTTTTTTTTTGGAGGGAAGAGTTAAGGCTTCAACAACTAAGGTCATTAGTTTGAGGAATTGTGGGGGAAAGTGCTGTAGGGTTTTATAACATGTGTATGTATGTGTGACAAGGTTTTTACCACAACAAAACCCGGATGGTCACCCATCCGGAAATTAGTAGTAGCGGTTACTTTTAGTCGCAGCCAACGCCCTAAGCCACTTAGTTTAAAATTATTTCTCATCAAATACATTAAAAGTGCCCAGGTAAGTTATAATAGTTATAAATATTATTGATAAACATAACATAGATTTTCTCTGGAATTATTTTTTCAATGGTACCTATTGTTTGTAATATTTTAATATATACCTAACGTACTCGTGAATCATCGTAGTCAGTAAAATTACGTCAAATTCATATATTGCCGAACGTTTCACTATTATGGCTATATCCATTACAGTTCCATAAATTATTCAGCCATTCAGCATACATTTGAAATTTGAACTTCGTATAACGGCGTCATTTTGTTTTACAGGACAGGTAAACTTCATTACCCGACGGATGTTTGCGGGCCGTTATTTGAAGAAGAATTGGAGTTTTGGGGTCTGGATGCGAACCAAGTGGAACCCTGTTGCTGGATGACCTACACCCAGGTAAGTTCTTACTCAACCGATTTAAATTGATAAATACGCTATTTTAGGGTATATTCATATTATATTGCATAAATAACTATATTATATAATAAGCGCGAGTGTAGTTATATTTTACTATAATAATAATTACGGTCGTAAACTGTAGCCGGAATTTGATTACATATTAAATTATAAATCCCTAGAGCTCGGCATCGTTCGACACCATTTTATTATTGTTATTTTAGGTTGTGTTATTGTAGCGTGACACCGAAGTTTTGAAATTTATGTCCTCTTTTGGTTAAATGCTACGGTAAATTAAAGTCTTTGGGGATCTTATTTGAACGTACTTTAAAATATATATATATATTAAAGGGGTACGAACGAATGGGTTTATAGGCTTAAGTATTAGGGTTTAATTTTTACCGATCTCCAGATTCTTTATTTGTTTTCGTTCCTCTAAAAAATGCAATATTTTGACACTGATTCTTACCAACATTTTTCAATTAAACTTAATTGCGTCCTCGTGATTGTCGTTAACCTCTGTATGGCCAATTCTAACCTGAACTTGCTCACGGATCGTGTCAATTTTTATTTTTTTTTTACCTTTTATCTCCTTTAATAATTAATTATTTATATATTTTTTTTTACCTAAATTACAATAATCAAGTATAAATTTGATTTAATAACATAAAATTATATTGGCTGTTGTTATTGTTTTCTGAGTCAATGATATAAAGCAAAAACAGTTAAAAAAACTCAAACGAATATACATAAAACAGTCTGATTCATAAAAAAAAAATAGAAACTAATCTTGTACACTGTTATCTTATGAAAAACTTATTTTTATGTTTATATAAGCTTACTCAGATTTTATTGAATACAAAGAAATTAAACACCTAAAATCCTTACATCGAGTAAAAAAATCATTGTAATAACATTTAAATTTAAATGTCATTGGAATCAGATTTAAAAAAAATAATTATGTATTCGAACTGATAGAATATTCCATATTAATGTACACGTTCATAAATGTATTAGTTTTCATATTTATATGGACGATATAAGTTTGAATTATTATTTTTAAAACCAATATTGAATGCACATTTATAATATACAGTTATCCATATCAAATGTATTGTTTTGTACAAAAAAATAGAGGATGTGATAATATATTATGAGAAATGGTATTACATATTATTCTATTCATCTATAATTTCGTTCAGTAGCACCGCTGTTTATTTTGATATAAGTAATCATATAAAACTCTAACAAAATGCTATATAATTTCAAAAGTTAGGTTCAATTGTATAGTTAGGTACTCATAATAATAATACTAAAATAACTATACGTTTAACTTGATGACATTTCTTTTTAAAATAACACCCGCAACAAGTTTTGTACTTTATTAAATATAGCCTTAAACTATTGTAAGTATTTTATATAGGTATATAATAAATTTAAGTATGAATATTTTAAATTATTAAAATATTAAATAGCTACAAATTATGCTATAAATTATAATTCACTGGTGTGCACAATGAAAATGCAATCTACACATTTTTAAATCCAGCATATTTAACCACTGTTGATTAATATAAATACATAAATACGTCTTTAAATAACATAATGGTAGTCATAACATTTTCAATATTCCTGGCCAGTCCCGAGTATTTGCAAATTGTTTATGTGTGTTGTTTTTTAGTATATTTATAATATTTAAAGAAATAGCATTGATGGTTTTTAAATATTTTTAATTAATAAAGGAAACATTTTATACAATATTAAATCATTCTTAGAATTCTATCTTGAGGAATAACGAATCGTATTGAAGTTAAATGGCATATAAAATTATGTTAATTGTCTATGTTTTATGTTATAAATCGTTCAATGTAGAGATGTCAATTGGATTTTGAAACTCAAGTAATTCCAATTGATGTCAAAGGCCATTTTTGTTTCTCGGATATTTAATCCTTCTATTCATTCAGGCGTAAATTAGGTCACAACAAATACAAATATACAAATACTTTCCTTGTCATTCACACACTAAATACATATGTAATGTTTAGAATAGTAAAGCTTTAAGGAAAGTATTTTTTTACTATTATCCTTTAGTGTTACGTTCAACATATATTAACAATCGTATATTTACTTCAAAATAGTAAATATAAATTTAAAAATAAATTAAATTATTTTATACACACTTATTTATAATAATCACATACTTTTACCATTCAAATTAAAAAAAAAAAAAAAATACATAAAAAGGTTTTTATTCATATTTATAAAATATTTTGGATGTTCATTGAGGTTACAAAAATGTATTAACTCTCTAAAGAATAAAGATTTATAGACTCATTCTAACATTTGACTGTAAAAAAATTCTCCTGAAGAATGTCATAAGTATATATGTCTTATATATTATAACATAATCTCTGCTAAAAATTTAGTGGAGAAATGTTTAGATTCTTAAGTTCCATTCTTTGATTTTACAGTATATTATATGATTGTTATCATGTATGATTATATTTTAACACAAATAATAATGACATAATATGTTATTTGGAAACAAGTAACTAATAAAATAAAATAAAAAATGACGGCTATTCAATTAAGTACCAATATAAAGACATGTAAGATTACAATATTATTTAAAACATAATATTATATTATACACGAATAATAGCACATGGTGTAATAATATTATAATGATAAATATTATGGTGAAGTACTATAGCATAACATTCATTAACAATAATTTAAGTCTAAAATACAATAATATTGTTACAACAATAATATACTTGTAATATATTATAATACATTTACATACCTTATACTTGAAGGTACAAACACATTTTATTTCGGTTTTGTTCTAGTAAAGAATAGGAAAGCACAATATTATATTTTGTATAAATTAACTGCAATGAAACACATTATATAATTTTTTCATAAGTAGGTTGTAGGTATAGTATAATTTTAATCTTTTTGAAGTGAAAAATGAACACTAGTCTTTTCATTTCACATAGATCTGGCTTTAGAGGGTTTGTGAAAAAGTTGACACGAATCATATTATTATGAATATTAATATTAACTTATATTTAACTATTAGGTATTTTCTAGAAATGTTCAATATCACATTAAAATCTATGTTTTTAAGTACAATGTACCAGAATATACTATTGCTTGCGTGTAGCGATAAAAAAAAAAACTATCACGGCGTTGGTTTTTTGAAAGTAAATAATATACTAGTATTGGCTTATATGTGTGAACGCTCTTGCTAGTATATATGTATTCGCTAAAGCGTTTTCCTATGGAAATTTTTCTTGTCCATTAGCTTTGGTCGAAATACTACATTTATCATCAAGAAGAAACATGTTGGCCCCAAGGATTTGGAATAAAGAATACTATCGTTGTACAATTTTTCTTCTAAGACTGGACGTAAGGATTTTATTATTTCATCGGTTCTGCCTATTGGTTTTTCAACGAAAATCAATTAAATTTAGTGGAAGTGTGCCCGGAAATAAAGCAAACTAGCTATTGAAAAATGGTTTTTGATAGAACACTTTCTGTGGGTTACGAATAAAAATTACACCTCGTCTCTATACTAATATTAGCTTGCTTCTAATCTAATGGTTTTTACGGACTCGTGTTTCACGCTATTATACCAGTTAATATTGTTTGTACAACGACACAGGATGAAATTATATTTTTTAGGAACCATAAAAATAAAATATTGCTTATCAAGCATACATTTACTTAAGTTAAATTGTCACTGTTACTTCCCATATTTTTATCGTTGTTTTCCACTTGATCCGAAATGTTATATATAATATATTCAATACCTAATATTACCGTTAATGTAGTGATATTTATTAACTTAAGCAAATTCGTTTTGACAAACTATTTTTTAATATTAAATTTAATTTCTAGAAATTTGTTATCCCTTCAATCATGTTTAAATTTAATTTGGCCACGTTTTTTGCGTAGTAATTTCAATTTGATATGAACTCTTCTATAGTTATTTCAACGACACGATTAAAATCACACAAAACGTACACCGTTTTTATACAAAAATCAATTAAATGGAATAGCTTTTATTTTTATTTTTTAATAACAATAATATGCATTCGCCATTCTCTGTAATTAATTGTTACTAAAAAAAATCTATTGTCATATTATCGTCATTCATATTGCACATTATTATTATCGCACATTCGTAGTTGATTGCACGTGTCGACGTACATCGTGGATACTGTAACCATTGTACACAAAACCTTATGACATATATTATAATATTATATGACAATATTACACAATATATCATGCACTTAATACCTATTTTACACTTATTGCCTGATACTATGTGTAATGTATCCACAATGGTATTTTCGTTAAACGTTTTCACATCTGTAATCATATTGTTTTTATTGCCTTGAAAGTCGTTCTGCGGATATTCTATAATCGGAGACGAATTAAGAGGCTGTAAGAAGTTCTTACTAAGAACCATTAATGTACCACTAAAAGTCTATTGCAGGGCTTTTTAATTATTTAGAACAATATAGTAATGTATTTATTTAAAAATTAATTATATGTTAGATAAAATAAACATATATAGTATTTAGTATAATATGTTTTATTAAATATAAATTTGTTATTTATAGTAACTATTATTATTTTATTATATTTTGTATTTATAATCTATTGTAGTCCGTTGTTCTGTAATTGTAAGTAATATTATATGGTTAAAGTATTTAATCTAATTAAATAAATACCTTATCTATAAAATGTATAAAATAATTTTTTATTCCATACAATATCATAGAGCGAGTTATTTAATTTATTTAATTATTAATAAATTAAGGCTAGTTTAAAAAACATTATTATAACTTGAAGAACATAATATTATATTACAAAATTATCTACTAACAGTAATTGTATTTAAGTAAATCGTTATAAAACCATATAACATAAGTATTAATTAATTAATACATTTTAATGTATTATGTATTGATATTAGTATATACGTCATTTATATGACTATTTTTTTAATATATAAATGTACAAAATTAAAAATAACAAAAAACAAGTTAGTCTAAATAATTTATTTTACCTTTACAAATGAATAAATTATAAACAGACATAACATTTGTGTTGTTTTAAAAATAAGTAAATTTATTAGAATAAAATATTATTTTTTTATATTTATTATTTATTAGAGTAAATTGATTCTAATAGTATTTTGAGTTAAATACAATTCAAAATTTTTATGACATATTATACATTAGAATTAGTGATACTGGACATTTAAAAAATAACTTATATACCTATAATTATCTTTGTATGATGTATACCGACAAATTATTAAAATATGTGCAAGCCACCCGATCTCTACTACCGGTTTATATTAAACAATAAAAGGGAATTCAAAAAATACCTATAGTTAAATTATTGTATACTACATGTTTGATTGATTTGATTTGGTCAGTGTATGTACTTAGATATTGTTTGAAACACCACCAAATAATTATTAAACGCTAACATATATAATATATAATAGAATTATTAGCTTAGTGTATGCTCCAAGTTAATATTTAATGAGATTTTTTAAAATATAGACAAGACAATAAAGATAATGATTTGTAAAAATATAGATAATATGATTGGTTTAAATAATCATATATAATTTTAAAATTTTTTGAATGGGTAAATTTTATATTTATAATTTTTAACATGAATTTTTCATGAGCCATAGGCATTGCCCATTTTTCCTTCCCATCAATCTGCCTCTGTCTATTATATTATACCTTCTGTGACAACATCTGTAAAACGTGAGTTATATATTCGTTAAAACGAAATATCATAATATATACATTCATTTTTTTATTCCAAGTAACATATTAATTTTTCCATTCATTGAAATGCGACATAGTATAGTATGACAGACACACAGTGTATGGCTTAAGCACATTTATAATTGGGCTGTTGTTACAGAAGGATTATAGTGAAATTCCCATTTGACATTACACATATCCGTCCGTCGCACTGCACATCGAAAACACTATACACCCAGACACCTATCATAATTGTCAAAAATTAAACGTAAGTAATAACCAAATACATTGTTGACTGTGTACATAATTATTATATAGTATCACGTTCATTTTTACTACAATATTAAAAATTATAATACTATATTACCCCGATGATGATAAATCAATCAAAATTAAATTATGTATTTAATGAAATTTGTTCGGGTGGTTAAATTTTGAAGTTGGAAACCATTTATTATTATATAGTCTTTTTTTTTTTACACACAAATCAAACATTAATAACAATTATATTATTTATTATATATTATGATTTAAACACAGATAATTTCTATAGTTACAGTTTAGAAACACCACTAATATTAATAATATAATATAAGCTACATAAATAAATTTGATACGAAAGTATACGTAAAACGTTTTATGTATTTAATTGTATTTACTTTCTCTTTTTTTATTAATATTAAACTCTAAAACGAATTTCAAAAATAATTTAAAACCGTTGTCATCTTTTAATGCATACAAATATAATACATAAAGTATGTAGTATCGTTTTATATACCTAACAACAAATGTACAACTATTAATTGAAAAAAAAATACATTTTGATTCATCAGTTTTTATTGTAAATGATATTTTCATTTTGTTTAGTTTTTCAAACTTATGATTATATCTCTTTGAATATTAACTTGGAAAAAGTTTAAAATTAATAAATTAAAATCTATACTCTAGTCATAAAACCAAGTATGAACTACCGTATATAGAATATATTTTATACTTTATACAAGCAATATCATAAAATATGCTGAAAGTTATTAATTCAATTGTTTCAAATCTGTTTAAAGTTTCTTAAACTATGGTCAATGTCTTACAAAATACGTGGAATAAATTTATGCTCGAATTACTATAATAGTCAAATAATTTGAATTAATTTGTCTTGTCTTTAGTAAATTTTGACTATGTGTAGAATAATCTTCTGTAAACCATAATATGTTTTCCATAGATGTATTTATTTTATTTTTATGTAATATTAATGTGATCATTGCATATACTTGAATACGAATTTTTAACATTTTGCAGTTCAGTTAATAATATTTGTGATAAGAAATATGAATATGTGTATGATGTATATATTGTATAAAATTGATTATATAGGTACGAACACAAACTCTCAGTGTATCTTTTTCGATGTCGGATTTTATGGGTCATAAACTCATATCGTAACAATGCGTTATTAGTATATTATTACACATCGGTAGAAGCATTTCGTTGGCAGTTTGCGATTTTCTATACACAGTTGCATACTATATCTCCTAAACACTTAATACATATAATGTGTGTTGGAGTACTCGCTTTATATATTTGGAAATACTATTATTATGACTATTGCCGTTGCTTGACAACAAAATTATTACAGATATTTCTTCTTATTTTTTAGAGCAATGACGTTTAATATGTTGGCCTTCATGCGAAAAAGCAGCGGGGGCATATATTAACATATATATATATATATATATATATATATATTTATATTGTGCCTATACGTATACAATAATATGGTTTGTTTGTCAAATAATGGTCTTTGATACCGTCACACATTTGGAAGTTGTTCCCTGTACAGGGTTGGCCACAATGACGTTTTCTCATTTTTCCCATGAGGTCAACATAGGAAAATAGGAAAACACGGTCACTCATCTTTTATATAGCGTTCTCAATAGACGATGCCAATGTCTTTAGGACCAATATGTCTCTTCATTGTTTGAAATACTAATCGTCTACACGTTTTTTCTTGACCGTTTTATTATATGCATTTCATATCATATAATTTTATTGAAATTTACTCGGATGTAAGTCTTGTAGTTACTACAAGGCTTTGGCTAGCTCACTATAGTTTTTGTATCCATGCATCAATAATATAACACGTAGGTATCTATGAGCCTTAGATGAGACAGTCTTGAAACGGCAATCCAGACACAGTGTACCAACTAACTGCAATGCTGTTGCTAATTTTATGTAGTTATTGTCGTTACTGAAAATTATAGTATTTAGCATTGTTTCATGTATATGCGTTTAAAGTTTAGACGTTACCATGAAGTAAAAAATCAAGCTGTACCTATCACAAATAAGGAGTTGATGGTACACTAAAATTTACGAATACTCAGAATATCATATTTGTATTTCATTACCACGAAAATCACAGATGACCCAGGAAAAAAGGCCTTTATTGAGAATAATTATGAAAAAACATTAGCATTTTACTATATCTTTTTAGTTCGAAGTATAACATTAATTGTATAACGTTTAAATAACGTGGTATAATGTATGTTATACTTATGAGACACGGAATCGATAAACCGCTCTATTATAATTGTTTGTTATTATTCCAATTATTATTATTATTATTAATATGCACAACTATTAAAATGGCGACAACAGTCAAACTCCGCGTTCGTATCAGTATATTATGTATTATAATATAGCTTGGAGGCGAAGAAACCCATTAATCAAGTAGGGTTCTTCGTGCATTACTTATAAGTTATAACATATTATTATGGTTCGAATGTACGTTATCGTATGTTTGGCCAGCAATGTCTTGTAGCAATATTTCAATCATCTTTCCATGTTAATAAAATTAAATTTCAAACGTGTGCGTGCAAACTACTTTAAGTCAAAAATAATAAATATTCTTTACATTATGTCTTTCTCCGCGAGAACAATAAAACGAAATATGGAGTAGTCGTAATTAGGTATCTACTTATATCATATTATATGATTACATAGCCATATATAAATAAACATTTAAAATATAATAATTAATTTGCTTATATTTTTAACTTTTTATTAGTTTGACAATACAAATAAATATTCAATAAAAATGTAAATTATTTTAAATGTTTAAATTAGTTTTATTTGTCACTATTCGTATAAAAAAAAAACAAGTGATCAACATTATCAAGAAAAATTAAATGATTTGAAATAATTTATAATTTTACGATTTATTCAATTTATAATGAAATAAATCCCTGGGTAACTACCTAAGTGCTTTTAGTAAGAATTTATTGTTTTTATAATGTCAATCGTTTTCATGAAAATCAAAAGTCTACATTGTCTTAACGACCTTATTTTTACTGGTCGTAAAACTTGAGGTCCTAAATACAAGTAAAGACATGAGCTATTAATGAATTTTTTTTTAAAAAATATTATCATTATTATTATTATTGTTGTGTTTTAAAAACATTAATTTGTTGAGTTGAAAACTGAGGCCAAAAAAAACCAGTTAGACAACTAGACCCTGATTTCTATATTATATGTAGTATTTGTATCTGTAACTTACAAATCCCATAAAACGGAGCTTAAACAAAGAAACTTTTACAGAACATTTACTTTAAAGTACTTCAAAGCCAGTCTAAAAAAAAAACATTTGAGTATAAAAGTTTTCTGTGCGATATCGATTTCCTTTAAATTCAATTTCAAAACTGACTTTTATGTTACTCGTGCTTATTTAACTTGAAGATTTATTACTTTACATTTATTACACTTATCTATTTAATTTATTTTGTATAACAGGTGTATTGTCATACTTAAATTAATCTATTGTTCATTTGCATACGAACTTTTTAATTTCAAGTAGTGTACATTTTGGAAGATATGTCGCATCAGACTAAAACTTCTATAATTTATAGACCATAGACCACGTTTTATATGCACTCTTATGGAATTTTTGTAAGCAAATATTTTGCACCTTTTATTACTCACAACATAATTGAGCTTGACGAAAATTTTTAAGATTAATCTGTGCTATACATATGGATTTTCTATCCTACAATATAAAACTTGATTTAGTTCAAAGGTCTGTCATAAAAACAAATATATATAAAATAAATCATACAGTATTTTGTTTTATTGGTTGAAATAACAACAAGCAACATAAACAATTATTTAAGGCATCAACTACGTGGTTATTAACCAGTGATTACATTGTTCAAATTTATCAATTTATATATTTTGTCATATTTATATTTATACATTGGCTTACTCATATTAATAGTTTCTTAAATTAATTCACGGAGTTCAACTTCATTGATGATATGTATTTGATTGCTGAATGCCTCTAGTGTATGTTCGAGGAGCTCGTAAAATGTGTCGGTCAATTAATAACATGATTTTTTATGTCATATAAATAGCAAATAATATTTTATAAGTACCAAATAAGTGTTATCGATTTCGCGTACATTATATCAGCTAATAGTGATGATTTCATAATTCATAACATGTATTATTATATTATAATAGCCTAAGAAATAAGTCATCGTAGGTAGATACGTACAATATAAAAAACAATCCTATCAATCATTTTATATGACTGTTGCATTAGTATATACATAAACAACTAGCTGACAGAAGTTGATTAAGTTACTGTAAATGTTATATAGATGTTAATTTTATTTATTCTTTATATTATCGAAACATTACATGTAATTGACACGTGATTGATTGTTATCAATCCATTATTGTATGAAAAACGATGCAAATAATATTTTTACAAGTAGATATAACAATGATTTATATTACTATTCAATCACTATAAGTTTGAAAATATTTTTTTGTTTATCGGTTTTTATCTACGAACACACGTAGTATATAACAATGTTTTTATTAAACATTGACAAGTATATCGATTATATCGAAATATTTGTCGCGTTTACTTCTCTTGAACATCGACCTCATGAACTACACTTAAAAAAGACACAGATGTCATATTATTTACTGTTTTTTTTTTGTCAGTTAAAAAAAATATACGAGTATAATGTAATATGAATATAATATAATTACGTATAACGCGAATATCAGCGCATCAGCCACATATATTACTTTATTAGGTTTTTGTTTAAATTTTTAGTTATAGTATTTTGAGAATTTATAAATTATAACAGTTATATATGTATAAATACATTGAATAATCTCAGTATCGTTAAAAAGCTTAATTGCTAAAATTCAATTATTTTATAATTTTTCACATGAATCGATTAAATTACAAACGAGTAGACAAGTTTACGGCAGTATGACATTCATTAGTACTGAATAAACTGCAGTTACTACAATTTCATCCACTATGTACAGTTATATTTTTACGTCATTGCATTACGATGAACGAAATGAACGGATGAGTAAGTAAAATAAAGGACCCGAATTATTTTAATATCATTATAGAATTCGCTAAAAAAAAATATACATTTTTCGGTTTAGTTAGGAAAAAAATGTAATTCCTTTCTTTTTTTCCCCCTTTCTACAATTCTGCATAGTAACAAATATATTCTTTGAAAAAACAATGCATTTTTTTTCGTTAAATTAAAAAAATTATGTATGCATAGTATAATAATATAATATAGTTATGTAAAGAACGTTGTTCTATCTTATACTATATTCTTGTATATATCTTTATGAGTATTACTTTACTTTTATTTTTGATTATTAAAAATAGATATTTACGTTGATCAAATGTAATAAAATTGCATTATATTGAATACTTAATACACGTTAAATATTTCTAAAATCGATTAATATCTATTTAAATTATTAAACCTATTATCCTACATATGGAAAAATGGTATACAAATATAATTTTAATGTACAATCAATAGTAGTGCCGTGATTTGATGTAGGTACCATTACAGAACTAATATAATTTATGTTTTTATATTTTCTTTATTGTAACATATTGTTGTTACAAAATAACATATGTGTATTCTTATTAAAAAGCAACATAAATAAATGTCTGAATCAACAGTATATTTATTGGAATCTAAGAATGTAAAATCACGTGCCTACTCGAAAGCAATGATGCGCAAGCATAAAAATGAATAAATTTTGTAAGAAACACCGAAGGCGCATTGCCGTGGATTCTGAAATATTTTCTTTTTACTAAAAATTCAATAAGTAACATGAATTATAACATGATATCACTTTCTTTATCTAAAGAATACATAATAATATTATGTTGTTCAATGTTTAAAACTGCACTCATAGGCTGACTACGCAATTCGTCCCAAATTTTTCCATATCGAAATAATCATAAATCACAATCGCATTATCATATTCTTTCGGATGACGAGCTATAGCGGTACAAATATTATCATATGATTTGTTTCATAGAAAATATTATTTTTAAAACATAAGCTAAAAAAACCATGCAAAATTAGTATGAAACACGACCGCCTTTTAAAACTCGCAATTATACCAATTAAGCCAAATTATTATCATTAATCATTCTGCACACAACAAAACATGTTGAAACCGAAAACAAAATGTATACATTTATGTAAGTACAAGGTTCTAATGCGAAATCCATAAAATAACATTTGCTATAATACTATTAGGTATTTTGTATTTATTTAAAAAAAAAAACGATTAACTAATAATTTATGTTTGAAAAATGCAAAACAAATTATTGGGGAAAATAATCTTCGGACAGCGCCCGTGTGTTCTTTGTAATCTGTAAAATAAAAAATTATGGTCATCGCAAATAATTGTGTATAAAATAAAAATGAACCCAAACATACTTGGTCATGTGGTCTAGGCTGCCAGGAAATTAGCTTTCTGTATAGGTTAAATTCGAGCGGATTACGCGATGTGTAACGGTATAGGTGCCTACGTTGTATACAGGCCATATAACTAGTATTATTATTATTTAACGAAACGTGGCTAATATGCTGGCGTTCGGATCCTATAAAATATTATATAGGTACGCGGAGGAGGCACTTTTGTTCTTGCTCGGCGCGGCGTCGACGATTTGTCATCGAGTTATTAATGGACGCCGTGTCCGGTCACTGCTGCAGCGTAGTGTCGACCGGCGTGTGTGTATTACAGTTGCGCTGTCAGGAAACCGAAACTCGACCGAAGCTCTATCGGTATTCTGTACGGTTCGTTTTTATTATTATTATTATTATTTTTATTTTTTATTTTTATCGTACGTGCGTACAGGTGCGGGAGAATTGGCGAAGTGTGCGCAGGATTACAGAAGAGTTTTTTTCTCTGACGTTTCGGGTACACGTCGGTAGAACCCATATAAGCGCCATGAAAAAAATAGTATGCGACAACAGATTTTGAAGCTGAAATACAAAATTTCACCGATGGAATTTCACGTCACGCGCACCATATGTACCCGACTATGATGAATAATATATCGAATATATGAAGAAAATATCGATAGGTACACGGGGGCTATCGATTTATTATTAAAACTAATAATATTGTACACCGAAAAAATGGAATAGGCAGATATGATTCCTTTATTATCTTCAACAATAGTCTATTTATCACTACGCGGTATTTATTAAATTAATATTGCTTAAGTATTCTTATAAGGTTTTTTCGATTTAATAACTACTCCACGATAGACTACTACAAACCTGAAACTAGAATGTATAAACCGTGCCGCTTTGATTGACTTCAATATATTTTTATCGTGACTTCCTATTTCCAAAGTTTGTAAATTTGTTTTTATAAGTGAATTTTACCAACATTTGATGACACCATTTCAATACTCTGTATTTATTTAGAAACACCATCTGATTTAATGTAAAACAAGTTAAATATTTAGTCTGATTACAAAAGATGAGGTTTTTGACTGAATGTCGGTTTATGCATTTTTTCATTAAAATATCGGTTCGAGTATGTGGACATTTAATCAGTGTCTATAACGCACATATTTTGGACAATTTCGTATTAGGTCACCACTAATATGTATAATTATTAATAGCTATTACTGCTATTAAGAAAATAAAACTGTATTGTAGCACTCTGTAATGATTAGAAAAAATGTTTATTTAATTAATCGAGGGAGATTGCATATTTCTAAATTCATTATTTATTAAATAATCATAACTTATTAAACAAATATTAGTATATTACCTCTCTGATTTCCGTGTCGACCTGTTCGTTGTTGAAGCCGTGGCTTTTGTCTGATATATGAAAAAGAGGTGACCGATTTGTATTCCAGAATAAAAAGACTTTTTTCTTTGAATT
>JACXSJ010000447.1:206075-218888 GCA_014851325.1 Pentalonia nigronervosa | reverse complement strand
ATTTATAATTGATTAACTATATCTTACCGTGCAGACAAGCTGCGTAGTCCCTTGCCGTCGTCCGTGCAATGACGCACAGATGACGCGAGAGAAGAAAAAAAAAAGAGCCGCATGAGCGGCAGACTGGAGTTCTTATGATATGATATCTCAATGTGTGTGTGTATGTGTGTGTACTTAATCTTAATGGCTAATAATTATTATAATTATTTTCTTATATACTTTAAATTTAAAAAAAGATATGATGGCTTAAACGCACATCATTACAACTCTACTGAGTCTGCCACTGTGGACACTATATAATATACATTATTATTATACCCACTGCAGTCGTCGTCGGTTATTCTACATGAACGATCGATATTTATTGCTTCTATCCTGAACTCCAAGATGTAAGAACGCGTGGGTACTCGCAATACATATTACTATCTGCGTAGGTACACTTTTGGCAGACACGTGAGATATCGCAGTGTTGTATCGCGTTGACGGTGGCGTAGGTATACATGTGCCACGGGCGCGGTTAGGGATAATTCACTTTAGTGTCGCGAGCTGTAGCCCTTATTTCTACCTCCCAACGCTGTTTGATCGTGTGTCACGAAAAAAATATACTATAGCTAAAACTGTCTTCAGATGACACGATATAATATATATTACGAGTGTACGCCATATACCGCATATTATTGTAGCTAGGTGCGATTTTGGTAGGAAAAAAAAATATTATTCTACCAGATAACTTCGAGATAGCCTATTGTTTTCGTGTATGTTTTTTCTCTCATAATCATAACATATTATATGGAAAGCCAAGAAGATGACTGCTGGGAAACGGCAGGGGTTAACTCAGTTAAAATTCATTTTTCAAAAGCCGAAAATCCCACCTAACCACGCGATCCGCAGTAAATAATAAATAACGAGTCGTCATGACCTATCACTCTTTCTCGTAAAATATAGTACAACCGTAACTCATTTTATTTTTGACTCTAAGATGGAAAAATAAAAACAAATATTTATCACACATTTTAAATATTATGTGTTATATAATTTCTAAAAAGTTACCGAAGAATAAAACACTAAATTATTTTCAAAAAAGTATCGCATATTATTAATAACTGATAACTGTAAAAAGTAGGTTAGAATCCAAAATATTGAATATTTCTTTCAATTCTTAGTGAAAATGTTCATGGTTTTAAAATTATATTTATTATTTTTTTTTACAAATTTTTACCAAAATACTTGATCCTATTGATACTTATGTATCTAGTTTTCAGAAGGTGTCGGGTTATGTATTCGAAAATGATATGTTCAAATAAAATGTGTTCGAATGAAAAGTGTTCGAAAAATCATATGTTCAGATGAATTTTTGTTCGAAAACATTGTAATTATTATTATCTATAGTATATTAATAGCCGTATATTCCGACTATTTTACCGTGAACCAGGGAAAGACGGTTAGACGTGTATTTAACAATAATATAGTATCTGTTATAGATCAATAAATTGTATCTATTCATTATGTTATCGTTAGCGTAATCTTATTATTATGGGTTTCTGTAACATAGGTATCGACTGTAATTTACCGACTGCTGCAGTATATTTCCGATTGTCAGACCAAACGAAATAGCGAACGAATATTTCGACGTATTCTATAAAATTAATATCTATTATACATAAGAAAAATATGTTATTAGTCAATGAATATGAATTTGTGTTTAATAAAAATAATTTTCGTAAACGGGATAAAGAAAATGTGTACTATTGGATCTGTGTCAAAAAATGTGGTGCTATATTTCGAAGAATTATTAAAAACAATGAATATATTAAAGACGAATCGTGTATATTAATGGATCATTCACACGCACCAAATCCTATAAACAATGAATGCAAAATAATTAAAAATAAAATCAAAACTGCTGCATTGCAATCTCAAGATAATTCACACAAAATTTACCAGGAGCAAATAATTGGAGTTCCATCTGTTGTCTCTTCACAAATTAGCAAGAATGCATCAAAACAACTTATTAAAAGACAGAGAAAAGGTAAATAAATTGAACCTTCTAGTGTTGAACATTTTAATTCTCCTATTGAATTAAAAAAAAAACAATTTCTGGTCAAGAATTTTGAATCAAGGACATTTACGATGACTACAATAGAATAATTATTTTTACAACATTTCAAAATTGTTTGTATTTAAGAGAATCAGAGTTTCGGCTTGCAGATGGAACATATAAGTTTTGTCCTAGTTTCTTTAAACAATTGTACACAATTCATGGATCTATTAAGAGAGGAAACGACCAGATATGTTTACCATTAGTGTTTATCCTTATGATAAATCAAACTGAAAATTCGTATAAACTAATGTTTACAGCACTTAATGATTTTGCTATTGAACATCATATTAATTTTAAAGATAATACGGATCTTGAAATTATTACTGATTTCGAAATTGCTGCCATTAATGCCATCAATGATATTTTTCCATTTACAATGCATTCTGCGTGTTTTTTTCACTTTTCGCAAAATATTTATCGTCACATACAAAAGGAAGGATTAACGACCAAGTATATGGAAGACCAAAACTTCAACTTACTTTGTCGACATTTACCACCATTGGCTTTCCTTCTAGTTTCCAGAGTACGTATAGATCACAAATTGTAATGCCCGGCATTATTATTAATATCATTAACAACACATTTTCGCATATTTTCGTAATAAATATATATTTTATTTATTTAGGTCAATGAAAGTTGGAAACAGCTTAAAACTGAATTTTCGAATGATGAAAGGGAACAAAAATTAATAGATTACTTCCAAATAACGTATGTTAATGGTAGATCAGCAAGACTCCGCGGGCAAAATCCACAAGTAAGACCCCCGTTATATCCGCCAGAATTATGGTCAGTAGCTCAACGAATTGAATATGAATTGCCACGCACTACTAATAACACTGAATCTTGGCATAGTCATTTAAATAGGTAATTTTAAAATTGATAGAATGTATATATTTTATATTTTATAATATAATATTTTACTAGGTTAATATCGAAACATCCAGGTGCTTATAAATTCATAACACTTCTTCAAAAAATACAGAACGAGAACGAAAGCTTAATTGAACAATTTATTCAAGGTAGAATTGCAAAAAAATAAAAGTATCCCAATAATAACACGAAGATAGAATTAAAAATTTAATTTTAAAATTTAAAAATAGTAATCAAAATAACATTGAGTTTTTAAGAGGCATTGCGTACAATTTAAACTTTTAACTTTAATATATATATATACATTTATATATAAGGACGATATACCTATAGATTTAATAGGAAAAGAGATTTATAAAGAAATAAATAGATGTAATAGAAATAAATGAGTTTAATTATTTAAATTAAAACTTATTCGAACAAAAATTCATTCAAACGTTTTTCATTCGAACACATCATTTTCGAACACATAACCCCTCGTCTTTTCAGAAGCAATTATATATAACCAGTACCTACTTTTTAGAGGTAATTTTTGTTACATATAAGGAAAATATATTAAAAAATGATGGGAATATGGTATAAACACAATTTTGTCCAATATAGGTATTGTGAATTTAACTATTATGTTATTTGAATAATTTGTTTTTTAATATATCTAAGGTAACCCTAAATCATATCTATTCCTACGTTTTTTTTATGATATGATATTAAACATATTGAATATATTATAACAAACATTAATAATTATGTACATTATCTCAAAGTCCCATTAATTAATGTTTGATTGAATGCAATATATTCATTACAGTGACCTATTTAACAACGAGAGACATACGACACCTACTGCATAGAAGACCGAGTTTACCGGTTTTTTTTTTATCAATTATTACAACAAAAACAAAAAATACTGATTAAATTTAACGGGAAACTTTCTTTCAAATGTATTTCGTCTAAAAGTAAACCTAACAATTCCTTAAGATTATTTCAATGAATTTATTTGTTTTTTTTCTTTTTATTGCCATTCACGGTGGGTTGTAGGAAATAGCAATTGGGAAATAAAAAACTAAAAACCAATAAGGATTGGTAATTTGTTAATAAAACCTTTTTGCGATCAACCAGCGTATAATCAAAATAAAAAGAGGAATTTTCACGGTAGTTTAACGTATTTGGACAGACGTTTAAAATGTACATGTCTGCAATAAAAATAATAATATATTATAAGGATCGATATGAACCGTAATCAGAGCGGCCCCGATCGTGTAGAACCTATATATAATACATAACGTCGAACCTAGTTTGTTATTTCCGTTGCCATTGGATATGTGTGCTATAAAAAACAAAAATAGAAAACTTTTCGTACACTTTAGAACGACATAGATGACCTGGATTATCGATAACTTGCAAACAATAATAATTTAAATAAATTATTGGCAATGCATACTCATTTATACGTGAATATAATCGCATTGGATTTTTGGAATCAACTAGGGGAATACAACATTTTTCGGTAAAATCAAAATATTCATAGTATTCAAACGAAATACAAAATAGTATATAGGTACCTTCTATTACGCGTTAGTGGATATGACTGGCTGTTCTCGTGATAAAGTTTGATATATAACACCAACCATAGCTTGTCGTCGGCAGTTATTATTATTATTATATATTTTTTTCAAATATGGATATCAAATATGGACAACTCAGTAGTCGATAGCCGTTTTGTAGAATCGACGATCAGAAAACTCTAACTATGACGGGTACCTGATAACTGTTCAATTTGAAACATGCTACTCTGAAAGCATAGCTACCAGATTACATTGCCAAGCCCACAGGGGATAATCTACTTTAATAATTGTCACATTATTTGGCCGTTGAACAGTTTTTATAAACAGTAATATTTTCGACAAAAAACGTATTCCCGAATTACAAACGACAGACATTCACACTGATTTATGTCATATTTTGTGAAAATTAGCCACTATTATTTTTTATAATGAAATAAATTATTTATTTACTTACCAAATATAATTTTTATACTTTAAAAAATTATGCACAAATAATGATAATTAAAAAAAAAAAAAAACTACGGAAAATTGATGATCTAAAATATTATATTATGTACGAAAAAAAACCTTGAATAATTCGTTTGAGACAAACATTATACATACATATGTATTTTCCTAATTTTCAAACTAATGCAATGGAATTTATTAAATAATAATATAATTATTCTACAATTATAGTGTATGTAATAATTAAAATGGCAAAATGAACTTCTGAACATAGTTATTAAAGGTTAAAAATAAACGTACTCTTTATAAAAATAATAACTCATTATAATACGTCATATAAAATATATATTGTGCGGTTTTAGATTATCAAAGAATGAAATTAACAATAGCTATAGAGGAAATTAATAAGTAAAAAATGTCATAGCTAGTATTTGTTATGGCCATTATATGAATTAAAGTTGACAATAATTTAAATCTTTTGTTTCGAAATAAATGTCAACGAAACTACCGTTTCATCGATTGTATTGTATGAAATTTTGTTATTTTTATTCAAGTAATCTGAATACAGATTTATACGCTTTCGAGTAAGGGTGGTATAATGGGAATTAATGTATAATATTTTGTTCAAAGTTCTAAAACCATTTTAAAAAAATATAATTTTAGAAATCTTTACACAACTACCTACTATTAATAAAAACACTTTTATTAACACTCCTAGTTGTTATGAGGTAAAATAATGTCTTACATTAATTGGACACAAATTTTAGGTATAACCTGCAATGGTTATGGCTGAAACTGAAATGGATTGTGATGTCTGATACAAACCTTTTCGTGTACATACACATTTATATATATATGCATACGCTTTCGCGCCGCCGTACACTCCAATCGCCACCGTCGCTATCGGCGAAGAAGCCTTAGGCCGAGATAATAACCGCTGCCCACTCGCGCATTAATTATATTGTATCACATCACTCACTTGTTCTTTTTAACTTCGTCTAGACTGTCGTCGAGTACGAATGGTCCCGTTTTTATTTTATTTTCCTCAAAATCCGTCCTGCTTACGACCATGGAGTAGCACAACTATAAATCGCTAGCATGGCGGTCTCCATCTAGGGGACTAAATTGAAGTGGTGACGTGACAACATGATGTAGGTTTAACATATCCGACCGGTATGTAATATATATATATATGTGTGTGTGTGTGTGTGTGTATTATTATTGTTATGTAATGTGTACCCTAGGCGTCTACAAGCGTCGGGGCCCCCTCGCGAGGTTTTGTATTATTTGTATTATTATTATTATGATTAATTATTACTATGGTCATAATACCCACGTTTCAGTGCTTTTCCCAGAACTTCCAATCTAACCAAATTTGATGCCACTCGGCATTCTCGACACCAATTTAATCGAAATAAATATTACCACCCTACTAATATTATGATTTATTTATTTATTCCTTTTCCTTTCCCTTTAATAAATCTGTCGTATTCCCATTTTTAAGTCACATTTAATAAACTAAATCCACGATGATCCGGCTCTATAAAGCTTCGGCTTGTCGTTGGCGACCCGTCGGAAGGTGCCCGGTTGACCATTGGGAGTTATAAGTTTTTGTATAGCGTCTCAAGGTTTACTGCATATTATTGTTATCATTATGGCGTTGAAATTAATAATATAGACAATCGTCGATATAAACGATGGCCGTAATTTTGTTCAACGTACGACTGCTGACAATGATTTATTAGTGACCGTATCATAACGGTCTGAAGAACACAACGTGTTCAATGCTAGAGCAACGCAATGTATCTCGTCGTGGACTTACCCGTGGACGGGACGAGCGGTATTTTTTCATTTTATAAACGAATGACTTTTGAGATCGCCAAGAGGTATATTATATCAGAATAAAATATAAATGTCGCTGCAGCGTTATTGTACAAAACGCCCAAATCAATATAATATCGTGTTATTTCATTGCTGCCGTCGGCCGTCGCAGCCGCCACGGCCGTTGCTATCGTCAGTCGACTTTCGTTTTCGCTTGAACTGTCTCCACTCGAATGCTGGAAGACTGTAACCGCGTTCACTATAGAATTCCGACACTCGACACTTTACCCAGAGGGATCCAGATGATGTGAATCACAACTTTTCCTCGGACCGAAAATCCACACGCCTCGTTTCCCGTGAAGCCTTTATTTTCCGACTGGTGAATTTCTCAAGTGTCGAACGCGCATTAGTATAGTTATCCTCCGAACGGTGAAATGGCCCGGAGAAAATAATAACTGTCTTGTGTATTTATATTAAAATATTTATTTTGATAAAAAAAAAAAAAATAAATAAAAGAAATAATAATAATAGAATTATACCTAACCCGTACATAAGTGTTGTATGCATATTGTAAACGCGTATTGTTTGAGTTGGCCAGTTAACTATATCTATCGAATAGTAAGATTTACGTGGTGGGCGAGTTGTGAATGTATAATATGTAGTTTAAGGACAAAAATGTTTGTTTATCTAGATAAAAATACAAATTGTTTATAAATATTTTACATTTTATATAAAAATATCTTTATTTTATGAAGATATATTTTATTTTTTTTTTTTGCTCTTTGAGCTGGGCATTGGTTACGAAAAATAAAAATAAGTCTTTATTTTCATAAATATGCATCTGCATGTGGATTAATGATATTAAAATTAAAAATAATACAAATACATTATTTGTAATATGTGACTATTACGAAATGCAATATTTATTGATAAGTTAATACATTTAAATATAGCTTTAGTGTACAGCTGTTTTTAATTAAATAATTTAAGGACTGCAGTTTATTTATTTTTTAATATTTATTATAAGTATGCGCATTCAAATTTTCAACATTTTTTTTTTTTTTTTTTTGTCATCAGATCAACTGTTTAATTTTTTTAAGTAACTAAGTAAATAATATTTATAATTAAAAATAAAAAAAAAACAATTTAAAATCTTAATTTAAAAATGTTCTATTAAAAATAAATCATAATATACCTACGGAACAAAGAAAAAAATAATTAATAAATAACGATTATAAAAAATAAACACACTTTAGGACCTTATAATGCTTTGGAATTATAAACAAATATGAAAGAATTTATTTATCTTACGAAAAAATTCATATTTTATGACCATGGCAAAAAGTTAAATTATGTCAACGATGTGATTTGAATTAATTATATAATAAAGCACCGCTCACTCAAGAGTTTTTCTTTTAAATTAAAATGTAATTTAAAAATCGTTTTATTTATTTAATGACTATTCAATTTGTATTTTGTATAATTTGAACATTTTTAAACAATCAGTGGATATAAATTATATTTAAACGATTATATTTGTTCATAACCAAATAGGATTTAAAATCAATATAAGTTACTATTGCATTTTCAAACCATTCTAATTATTTTTGAGCACATACGTTTACGATACAAAAAAAAATATACATTATGTATTTACAAAACGATAGAGATATTTAAAAAAAAAAAATGTGTATATTTTATTATATTTCTTCTTTTTACAGTTATAAATTAGTTCTCTAATATTATAGTGCATTCTATAATAACCTAGTTTTTTTCGAAATATTAACAAACGTAAAAGAAAACAGATAAAATAGTAAATATTATATGATAAAAATGGTTTAGTATAATTACATTTTTTCATATTCTTTTTTTGTTTTATTATTATGCATTCTTTGTTTCATAAATTATACAAAAAAGGATAAATAAAATATTCAGTTTTAAGATATTTCAGTTGACCCGAATTTTAGTTTATATTTACGTTATTTTTTTTCTTTGACGTTACTCAGACAGTACAATTTTTTTAATAAGCACTGTTGGCAACTAAAAAAAAAAAAAAATATGTTTCGAAAACTGTTTGCGTGCTGTTATATAATATAAAATTTTCAAAATATATATGAATCAATAATGAACCTATAATTTATTATTTGTTATTATTTTTAACACTATCTTAATTGTATGAACTATTTCCTCACAAATTGCATGATATAATATTACTATTGATTATTATACACTTTGAGTAATGGCTGAATAATGACTCGAAAATAATGGATTTTGAACGCTACAATAATACTATAATAATATCTAGTAATATATGAGTCCGATAAAAATACGCTCCTAATTCAATTTTTTTTCACTACTAGACACTCATACTTATTATATCCATGTTGTGTTGTATTGAATTTATAAAAAACAAAAAAATTATAAAATAAAATGATTCAATTTACTAGCTTCGGGCTTGCTCTGGGATAATATAGCAATTTTGAGTGTTTATCCCCCAGAGGATAGACGGCACCTGGAATAAATAGATAATTTATTTTCACCATCAACGTGCAAAGAATTTATTCTAGATGCCCAACATTAATAATTATTGTATACGCGATAATATATATAATATATAGTTAGGTATTACTGTACATTTTGGAAGTTTTTCGTTTTTAATGGAAAAGGACAGTCTAGTATAAATGTATTTCGGAGCTGTTATCTAAAATACAAGTGAATTCTATGAATGTTGCGAAAAAAATACCTTTAGACAAATATAATATGTACTTCGAAAATTGCCGTTTTCCCGCGAACAACGTACTCCAATCCAATTTTGGAAGTGATATGAAATATATACATAATATAATATATTACACATAGTAAATGTGTATACATTTACCTAGAGTATAAATTTACAATATGTATACACTTGGTATTGAGTGCTGGTTTCGTTTGCCATGGAATTGCAATTGCAAAATGTTATCATTATTGTAATATCATAAAAAATTATTTTCAAGGATATATTTATATTAAAAATTAAGGGATCGTAAGTTGATTATATATTTATAACTAATGCATATTATCGGTATCGGATGTATCAGAGTTATAAACAAAATAAATGTTTTAAAACAAAGAAAAAGTGTTAAGGACTTTGCTATTTTAAGTTATATCTACTATATTTTTTTTCATATATTTTGGTGTTACTCGTGGATAGTATTGTTAAAAATTAAAAAAAAAAATTGAATTTTCATTGACTGCTTGTAAAGATAACCAAAGTCTAAAATTTGATTTGATCATACCATCATTTTTTTTTTAAACGTTTGAATTAATTTTATTATGTTATTATTAAATCATGTTTCTAATGAAAAAAAAAATACTTTTTATTTAATTATTTCCAAAAAACAATTAACTTATTTTCTACTTTAATATAATAAATAATATAAGCTATCACATATTTATTGTATTTTTTCCTTATTTTTATTATACAATGTTTAAAAATGTAATTGTTTTAAAAATGTTAGTGCTCATTTTTTACATTTTAGTGCCTTAAATTGCATTTTTGGGGACGTATACAATTGCATATTTTAATGTTTTATAGTGCTCCTAAACTAAGTAAGTCCCATACCCTGCATTTATAACACTAGCTGAGGTAACATGACCGTGATTGTATTTTCTTATTTGTGTTTAATAGTACTTTGTGTATACTTTAATAATATAATTCTACCACAAATTAAAATGCACATCTTAGATTAATAGCACCTAAAAGTACTATTTAATTAACTTTAATTAAGTACTATTTAATTTAAATACTATTTAAAGTATATGTAAAATTACATATAAATTTTGTGAATTCACTGAATCGATATTTTATTAAAATGTTAGTTTGTTGCAATAGATTTCAAGAGGATCAGCCATAATATATGGAATAAATGTTTAAAATTTCATCAACCCATAATTCGTACTAGGTCGAAATATTGAATCCCTTGACTATATTTAGATACAATGAAAATAGGGTTTTGGTTAAGTTATCTAATTTACTGAAAAAATTCGTTTAGGTACTGAAGATTATATGTAAGTTCCTGATTTAATACAATATGTAGTAGGTATAGTATCCGTGTGAATTTCGAATCTTTTTCCGCACAAAATATATTCGAAAGACTGTTAGACTACGATGGGTTGCAATTCATATACAACCATAACAATTTATTGTAACGATACAATATATACATATTATATTCATTGACAGGTGCATCAAACGATTGGATACATTTTATCATTATATTTTAATAATACAATTATAAGAGCATTGATACGCGGACGATATGATATTATATTATATTTATAAGTTAGCCGAGATATCTCAGTATGAGCAATAAATATTTTAATTAATATAATTTCTATATCCCCATCTCTTTATCTCTCTTTTACATGCATATAGAAGCGCATACTTACGTCTCAATAAAAAAGGATTCAGAAAAGGTCATACGTAATTTAAACCCAAACTGTTTCATTTATTTAACTTATTTGAGTCCCTATAACTATCGATATTATAATTTAACAAACAAATCTAATTTATATTTTTTATAACTATAATTTCACAAAAATAATTATTTTAACTATAATACTATTTTCATAAGAAACATAATTTGAAAAATGTCATAATATGTTAATTCTAAATACTTTACAATTTTACATACCTATAGGTACCTATACATTATTTAGTTAAGTACATATAAAAATTAAAAATATTATATGCATTTGTTATTAACTGAAATTTAACATTAATAATAAATCTAATAAATAATAATCATAATTTCAAGAAAAAAAAGTTGAAATTTACTATTGTAGAACTAAAAATTAAATCTAATAATAATTTTAATAAATAATAATCATAAATCTCTCTTCTACGATCTATGTAAAATTATATCAAGACAAAGGTGATGTCGATTCTTCTTAAATTCCTTAAATTGACGAACTTGTTCCAGAAAATATAATATACACACTTGGTTTTTCTTTTTTTTTTCACTTATTTTTTATTAATAATATGTAAAATAACATTCATACAACATTAATTGCATTTGCATTTTATAAAAATAAAAAATAATCATAATCATAAATATAATAATGTTTTCGTCAAAAAAAAGTTAAATGTTAACCACAATATAATTATTACAATAAATAATAATCACAATAATTTTGATTAAATTCTAATAAAAATGACCAAACTTCTTATTTAGTTAATTTAAATGTATTATAGTTAGTAGCAATTTCTTATTGAACTCTATGATTGGTATTTAGTTTAAAATTTAAAAATATAAGTTTGAACTAAGTTAATTACAATAAAACACGTGGGAATCCGGTTGAATAAAAATAATAATGTTGAAAAATGTCAAAACTAAAACTAACAAACCAGCTATAATCAATGATTGTTAATAAACTCAAATGTTAGAGCCCTAAAAACCAAGGGCTATATATCCGATACAAAGCGGTATAGTGGATTGCACTAAATATTGTATAAAACCTCACAAAATATTGATTTTGATACTTCAAGTCGTGACATGATCTTAAGAATCCAGTAATTAAGGTATGCACTGACAACGGATTTCTTAAAAATATATATATGATAGTAATTGTACCACCGAATCGACCTTAATATAATGTTATCATTATATATTATTTAGGTACTTAATTAGATGAACATGGATGGTGGATGGGTGATAAAAATACGGCCTATTCCCTGCGCATAGATTTGACAAGGACCTTTGAGACCCGAGTAATAAATCGGGACGTGCACACGCGTCAGTCGCACAGAAATTATAACGTCCCGAAGCTAAAGCGTCATCATTGGGTGGCGGCGTTGAATAGTGTGTGTGTGTGTGTGTGTGTGTGTGTGTGTGTGTGTGTGTGTGTGTGTGTGTGTGTGTGTGTGTGTGTGTGTGTGTGTGTGTGTGTGTGTGTGTGTGTGTGTGTGTGTGTGTGTGTGTGTGTGTGTGTGTGTGTGTGTGTGTGTGTGTGTGTGTGTGTGTGTGT